>JAQIWH010003681.1:0-19113 GCA_034695005.1 Cryptops parisi
GATGCGATGAAAAAAAATGCGTTTTTCCTGTTGGCATTTTTCCTGTGCGCATTTTTTGTGCGCCTTTTTTCCTGTGCGCAATTTTCCTAGAACCCTATTAAACATATCGGATCACCAAAGAAGTTCATACGGCTTTTCAAAGTTTACTAAATATAATTTGCATAAGGTACCATTAAAATATGAAATATTGGTAACCGGCACTATTTTCAACAAATGAGGTTCAAAAAGATAAACATAAGAACAACTTTAAAAACCCAACGAATTTATTCCCTGATAATTTTTTCACTGCCGAACAGTGAGTTGTCTTCCATCACAAAAAATGAAACAAATCAAAACTCAAAAGACGCTGCTTCTAAAAATGTAAACACGAGCTTCATTGGAAACACTGATAACATTCGAAAAAAAACTACTTTTAATTTTATAGTATTATATGACAACATTTTAAAAAGTCTGTACAATTTGTATACGCATTATAGTACTATATTATTCACAAAAGTGTATTGATAAAAGCCCCTTTGGTTTGGTATGGATTCTCCCGCGTCACCATATACACTGGAGTTGTAGCAGCAGTAATAGTAGTAGTGATGGTGGTCGTTGTGTGCCTTGTCTTTTCCCATGGCGTTAAAAATTAACATCAGCTGCCGATCGGTTAACACGTATTAATTAATGATTAATGAAAGCTCGGCTCCGTTGAGAGACAACTTGGAGCGCCGACAGCAAAGGGTGGAATATTGCGCCTCTGCAAGCTAAGAGGATAATTGGGATATAATTACCGTAATGCGTATGTTTAAGTAATGCATTTCGGTCACGATTACACATTTTTATTCTCCCTCTCATATTCTGTTTCTATAACAATTTTATCTATCGGTGGAAGAATATGTGCAATTTCATTTCACGCGTGTTTGGTGTTGCCGATTAACAAAATTGAAACAACTGTATAATGTTGTACTAAAATTGTAATGAAAACGATGGAATCTTATTAAAATTGTTATGTGAGGTGATTAGCAACAAAAATATCTAATGTTAAGTAATGTGTAAGCTTAATTCAATTAAAAGGCTT
The DNA here is from genome assembly GCA_034695005.1 of Cryptops parisi. NCBI lineage: Eukaryota > Metazoa > Arthropoda > Chilopoda > Scolopendromorpha > Cryptopidae > Cryptops > Cryptops parisi. The sequence goes on from JAQIWH010003681.1 coordinate 1,061, forward strand.
CGGGCAGCTTAATAGTTAGTAAGTTAGCACATTTTAAAACATTGTTCAGGACATTTGTTTTTCTGGTGAAAAACTCCATAGAGTACCATATAAGCAACCAGTATGCTGTCATTTTCTGGAAAATCCAGAAAGTGATAAAGTAACAAGCTAGAAACAGTACTGAGAAACAGTTTGATGTGAATTGTCATTTTTTTGAAAAAGTGTGGTTTACCATTATGCTGCCCGAAGCCCTTCAATTATATTAACTTAATTTCTTTTATATGCACTCATGCAAGATATAACAAAAAATGTATCCATATGAAGAAAAAAAATGTATCTTCATATTTTACAGTATGTTTGATTTTGTATCATGTTGTATTTCTTTGTCTCAATGAGATAGTAAAATAGAAAATAAAAAAAAAATAAAAAAAACATAAATAAAAACGGCATAAAAAAAAAGAAAATCATATAAAATATGGAAATTTTACATTGCAAAGGACAGCACTATACAGTGTAAGTTGGTTCTATTTGTTGGTTAGTAGTAGAAATTATATAAAGACAATTAAAATTTGAGGATTTTCAAAATAAAAATCGTTTGAATTTGAACTTTCCTTGTATTTTTTGGTTGTTTATACACCTTTTTATTAAAATTGCTAATTTTTCAAACAAGTCAATGTTATGGACCTAAAATCCATTTAACCAAACTAGAGATCATCAAGACAAATGGATCGTATTAAACCATACCGAACTAAGTAAAAAAACTTTAATTTGAGAAAACGATGATTTCACGTATGATTTGGCCACAGGGCTGTATGCTAATCCAATTGGTTCCTAGTGGCTTGTAACTCTCTTTAATTAGTTTAATTTAATTGGCTCATTCTATGCATTAACTCAAAAACTGTAAAAAGTGAGTTAGTTCACTATGGTTTAATACGATCCAATAAGAATATAGTTTCACTCAAGATAAAGATTATAATACATAATAGATGTGAAATATTAATTTCAAATATATAATAGTCATTAGATATGAGACTATGAAAAAAATAAATGGTAATAAAATAATTATTATATCTTCCAAATAAAATGACATTTTCTTAATTTCTACTTCAGAACAATGATAAAAGAATTAATAAATATTTGGTCCCAGAGACACTATATCCTGAAAACAGAACAACAAAAAACTGATAACAATTTACTTCCTGCTGTGGCTGTACAATTTGCACCCAATCTATAAAGAAACTAACGCAAGATCTACCGAGATAGGATATCGACTTGGTGTGCTTCTAGTAAAAATCGACCAAAAAAAAAAGAAGGGGATTTGTCCACTAAAAAAAACTAGGGGAGAAACTGTTTCCCTTATTTTTTTTTTATCTTCAATTTTTTTTCTTTGGCAAAGCTGCAAAATTGCTGCTGAGATTGAATTAAGAAGGGACACAAAATGGAAGGGGAAAGCTAAAATCCATGGTTTTTGCCAGTGTAATGTTATGTTTTTGTCTCTTCTCGCTCACACAAAAGGGAGGAATCCATTTAGAAGCTACTTGAGGCCCAATCGACCAGCACACTCGTGTGATTGACTACCTTTTATGATAGTCCGCAAATGCTTTTACGGATCAAACCCCAATGTATAAGCTACTACAAGCACATGTGGGAGTAGATATTGATGTGAAATCGACTTTTTTTTCTCTTCTCTTCTTTACATTCCTCCCATCTTCATCCCACTACTAAGTGCAGTTTGCACCCCAAAAAGATCCTCGACTTTATTCCATGAATTCGAAAAATGTTCACATACTCTTAGGTAAAATAAGTGATAAAAATCTTTCGGTAATGTCATCGCCATAAATTTTGCATTTATTGGTTATTATTTTCATTCTCCTGACATTGGTGGTTTCAACACATAATGTAGTTATTCTCTGGTTTTTCTTTTCAAGTTGTAGAATGTAGAATGTCTGAAAAATTACCTTGTCTTTAATGTAGGTTGCTATGTGTAAGTACTTAAGCTACGTTGTAATGGTGTAATTGTATTATGAGTAGCCGTACTGTAGTTATACGTCGAATCATTTATATTGAAGACAATGGTATGTTGTAATTCTCCACCAATGGTGTCGAATTGTAAATTAATAAATCAAATCATATTTTAAAATTTTACTTAAAGCCACTTTTAACAACACGAAATTTTTAGTTTGGCAAGTCGATAACTTGTGTCTGTAATTTGACTTGGCAAGTCGAGCACTGTGACGTCAGCTTACTGCCAAGCAAGTTTTCAAAACCGCATCCAAACGAAACGAGCAGCAAACTCAAGAGTACCCATTTGTAATATTGAGCATTTTCACTGTTTTGTTCCATTTTTATGTATGGTTTTTATTTTATAAAACGTCTAAATTGTCTTTAGCAATTTAAATTTTATAGGTTTAATGATTGATTTGATTTTCGTTAATTCTAAATTATTGACAGGTAAATATCTGTCAGCACTTCCAAGTTCTCTGTTGATCTAACTAAAAAAATAAAATGATTTTTTGAAATTCTATTGGAATTTTTCATTGGATTAGAATTTTTTCTATGGAGAACTTATCACTCTGTAGTCCGTTACGCCCATGTTGGTTACGTCACTCAGTTACGCCCATGGTGGTAGAATTGTATAAAATAATACTGTCTTTAACAAGATTTCAGTTTTGAAATTCGCGGCGGGTATAGTGCGTATTCCCGTAGCGCGTCTTATAAAACAGCCAATAAGAGCATCCGGTCACGTCTATCGCGAGACTCATGTGTTTTAGAAACTGACTGATTACAGGCTGACATCACAGTGGTTCACAATCGCTCGACTTGCCACGCCAAAAATTGTGTGACAAGAGGCCCTAATAAATAATTTAAGTTAATGCTGTACTTTTCTGTATTTATCATGAACAAATTTTAAAATAAGTCACATTTCAGTAATTATATTATTTTAGAAATGATATCAATGATTTGAAAGGACTTTGTGTAAAAATATTTTGCATGGTGTTCTATTGGCTATAATGTCCAAACTGAAAATAATGATTGTTGAGCCTAGTTCTTGCAGTTAAACCGTTAATTACTTCTTACCCGTTCTATTTTTCAAATGAAAATCAAAAATCTATTTTATTGTGTTTTTTTTTGTTTGTCTTTTAAAAAGATTAGCATAATTAACAACAAATGCGAAACCTACTTTTTAAAAAAAAACAAAAAACGTTTTCCCTGTCTTTTACTAACGGGTAGATGAAAATGTCAGGAAAGTTTCTTGTTAAAAATTAGTTCCTTATTTGTTGTTATATAAATATAAAAAAATAGAATTTCAATCTTTAGTACAGACTCCTCACTTAACGACCGGGCTCTGTTCCCACGATTAGATCGTTAAACGAATTGGTCGATAAGCGAAGAGCTCTTTAAATAAAGTACAAAAATAAAAATGCAATCAGATTTATAGACACGATGTACCAAAAAAATCTAAGTTCACTCCATAAACAGACGTTCAGAGATTAACATTTTAAGTCATCGAATCTTCCAAAGTGTAGTGGTTCCAGATGATGAGTGGGCAATTTTATAAAGTACACATTCATATAGAAATATATAGCTGGAGAGCTGGTCATAAGTGCGAGCAGTCGTTAAACAAGTAAATCGTTAAGCGAGGAGTCTGTATTTCAATTTTAAAAGATTATCAAAAACAATTTTAAAATTATCCGTTATACGCTAAAGACGCTGGGGTTCCTAATACATGCAGTATACTGTACTTCTTGAAAAACGTCTTAAGCAGGTTTCGCTGTATTATTTTTATTATTTTTTTCCAGTAAACAACTAGTCACAAATTATTTAATAAGTTCACAAAATGACCAACCAGTCGTTTTTGGACACCGGTAGAACTGTACAACTCTAGTTTTTTTTCTCGATTTTTCGTGGTTTATATTTTATAATGCATGTTACTTTTTATATCACCGAGAAGAAAAGACAAAACCTGACCGGTATTTTTTAACATGAATGACAACCCTTCATTATTTTTAGTTTCTCATGTCCTTGGCCATTATTAGAGGAAAAAAACTTGATGCGTATTATAGGTTGATATTATGAGCTATCATGGCACGTGGACGATAATAAATAACACAAGTCTGAACTAACCTTCCGCGCATTCAATAACACCCCCCCCCCCCGGACAACGCGAAGTGAAGTTTGAATGGCTACTCGTAAATTAACGGTTCGTAGTTTTAATTGGGAGGTGAAATAAAATTGCGATGGGAAGTGTGATGTACATTAACTCCCCTTTCAAAACCCAATCACCCCAACATAACCAAAATTTAAAATTTTTAAAATTTTCTGTGCTGAAAAGCAGGCTCCGGTTGTTAATCATTATTGTTAATTTCAGATTTAAGATATAAATTTACAAGTGAAGATTTATTGAAACATTATAATCAATTAATATTTTTATTGGTACTGTATTAGAATTTCGCACGCGGCTTCGCCATCTCACTATTTTTATACTCTTTATATTAGCTTCACTTGTGAGTGAGTGAGTTGTGAGTTTCTACATATGAAAACAAAACTACTCCATGGGTTTTGATGAATGAGATGTCTATGGATTCATCTTACTCTGCCGAGTCACACTGGCTAATGGCATCAGTGCAAAACTAATATGGCGGCCGCTACATCCCATATATACAATATTTTTAAACCCTCAGGCTAAATGGCTCGATGGATTTCAATGAATGAGGTGTCCACGGATCCGTCTTATTCTCACGGGTGACAATGGCTATATATATGGCATCAATGAAAACCCAATATGGCTGACATTATATGCCAGTTTATGAAGATTGTACATACAAAAACAAGACGGATCGGTGAATTTTGATGAGATGTATATATGTATTCGTCTTAGTGTATCGAGTGTCACTGCTTATGAGCTGTTAATTAAAAACCGTTATGACGGACGCTATATGCCAGTATATAAAGAGTATATTTAAAATGCATTTTTAATGTACTTGTTATATTCTTTATATTAGCTTCACTTGTGTGTGAGTGAGTTTGTGAGAGTTGTGACTGAGTGAGCTGAGAATTGAACGTATATTGTCATCTACAGTAGTTTATGAAATTATACTGTATAGTTCAATGTACCAAAAAACGTATAAAACAAGAACCGCATAAATCCTTCGTATACTCTAAATTAAAAACCGCATAAGTCCAATGTAAAAAAAAATTGCATATATAAATAAATCGAAACGTGCACATATCAAAAATAAAATTACCCAAAACACGCATAAATTTAATATCGAATTGCTCAGCTCGATTGCTTCACATTGCTCGAATCACTCTGCGAAGCGTGCATAAATTTTAATTCGCATGAATCTAAACATGCAAAAATAAAAATGTATTCTTTGCATTATTGATGTGCGTACATACAGTCCGGTATATCTGTATATGATAGTATATAAAGAGTATGCTTAAAAAGCATTTTCAATGTACGTGTATTACGCCAGATATCTTCTAGTTAACTCAAGCATATAATACAGAATTAATCAAGTTAACCGTTTCTATTCTTTAATGGATTGAGGAATACGGTACGTAGAAGCAATGAGTTTTAGTTTCCTGAAAGAAACCCTTGGGAGGAGAGCGACATGTGTAGAATTTTATTTCCCTCCGCCAGAAAGGTAATTTTTTTTACCGAATCATGAATTTACCGTATTTATAATTAATAATATAATTCGTTCATTTTTTTGTAAAACGCTTTATAAAATTATTAATAACTTTAAAACTGTATTATATTTTTACTCTCATCTTCATTTTTTGCGGGATTTTGAAACTCAACGGGGATTAAGCTTATGCATTAATCTCCAATTCGAACTTTGTGTAGTATAAGTGGTAGCTATTAAAAATAAAAGCTATTAATATGTGATATACATAGTTAAAGTATTAAATATCCATAAATACCCAATCATTCGACTTTAAAATTTATACGCGTACATACAGTTTCATGCGGATATACATTATGTATTAGATATGACGTCCACCGCAAATATTTATCAACGAAGCAACCACCTTATAAAACCTGCAACGATAGTTACGTTACAGTACATACAAAAATGGTTACTGTACAGTGTCAGTGTGTAAGGTTACATTACACTTACAAAGCGACACAAAAAAACAATAAAAAAACAACACCTCATTTCGATTGAATGAAAGCGAGGCTATGGTGTCGGTGGGAAAGTAAAGAGTAAACATGCCAATAATGCTGCTAGCAAATACCGGGCCTGAGCGAGTCAATTTAATAGCAAGGCCCTCATTAACGGGTCATAAAGCGTCAACCGGCCCACCCATAAATTCATCATAAAGGGGGCACCTCAAGCCCATGCCACCCCCCTCCCTTTCAACTCGATGACGCCATTAATGGAGTGTTGCAGGTGTAATAATATTTGACGAGCGTAGGCGGAAAAATATCGAATTTGAGCCCCGATGGTTGGTTATTTAGGACATTTTAAACGCTTTTAATGATGACGATGATGGTGGTTAAGTGTCGTCGTATACTGGATGGTGGATGCAAAGTTTGGGGTTGGCGAAATGTAATCTGACACGCGCCAGGCTGCCTTTTAATTAGCCAAAACAGAATTAAACGATAATTGGGAATTAGGGTTTAGTAGCTGTTTAGCTCGGTCAATAGACATCAAAGTTTGGATTTACGTGTCGAATATTAAAAGTGATGGAACATCGAAATAACAATTCTGGTTCAGAAGTATTATTAACCGACGACGTGTAGACCAAGCGACACTAAATTCCAAACGTGATTAATATTGTATACTATTTTAGGAATGTATAGCAAATGTGATTAACAATGCGTTCTTTAATAAAGCCGACTGTAATAGTAGAAGTAAAAATTGAAATTTGATGTCTCATTAATTTTGTTTTCAATTTTGAAAATGTTTACATCTCAGCCGTCTGAAGCCAAAGGGAACGAACTACAAATTTTCGTGTTTGGTTTCAGCCCAACCTACTCTAGATTTCACTCACAACTAGAACTAACATTCATTGTTCACGTGAAAGTCATATAAGGCAAAAAATAGTCTTATGGTTGAGCATAGGTTCTAACGTTTAATTCGACTCTATGTATTTCTCAATTACCTTAAAATGTGAAAAATGTTGGTGGTTCCCTTTGGCTTCAGACGGCTCATCTATCATTATTTGCAGACGATCTGGCTGTTGATGAAAACTGATATCAAAAGTTTTGTAAATAAATTAGTTATTGAATTGGTGTTCCTATGAATTTTTAAATTTAAAAAAAAAAAATATTAATACGTCATGTTAGATCAGCAAGTAGGGATAAATGCTGATAAATTAGCCAACAATACCTTTTTCGGGCGATTATCATTAATATTCATGAAGATCACTATCATTTACATAAATATAATTACGTATAATTAACATAATTATCATTAACCACATTGTGGTTTTCAAACAGAAAATCAATATAGAATAATCAAGTTCAAAGATGACGCATTACAAGGAATAGAATCAGTATAAATTATACGTCTGTTGAATCTCTCATATATCATGTTATGCTCTGCGCCGCATTTCAATAAATTAAATTTGCATTTATCAAATTGAATTCATAAACCAGAAACCTCTACTACTGTTGTAGTAGAGGTCTATGGAGTTGTCCTTATATTTCTCATGTACTGTATTATATGTATTGTTAATAGCATGCCTTCAGATACATGCAATCCACCAATATAAGTTATAAATTTAAAATAAAGATCAGTGCCCTCAAAATCATGAAACGTCAGATCACACCATAATAATAACAGTCTTAATAAGGACTTTGGTAACAATGTGTTTGCAATAGAATTAAATAAAACATCTATCTTTTTGTTTGTCGAAGATGTAGGATTAAATTTTACAAAATCTCACTTTTTAAATGTAAAAGTTTTTTTAAACAGGAGACTGTTTAACATCCTAAACGAATTAACTACATTATACGTATGTGGAAATTTTCTGGAACCAGTTTATACTTATTAAGCGGTAAAGCTGAATCCGTCTTAAGCGGGTTCCAATGTATAAATAAAACGGGACAAAAAGCTAAGCAGCTGTTAATAAAGCATAGTCGGCATTTTTTCTTTGATGTTTCACACAACGGTCTTTAGTGAAGTTTTCTATATTAGTGCGTGGGAGAAGCTCGAACAACATTGGTCATAATCACAGCATGAGGGAGCGTTCAGCAAGTTGAAATGGAAAAAAATATCAACAATTGGAAACCACGATTAGAAAACAACCTCTCTAGACCAAAAAGAAAAAAAAAATACGGGTATGGAAGTAAAATGATCTAAAAGTGAGGGGAAAAAATTCTTACAAGAGGGAGATAGAATGAACGAGAGAGAAAGAATGAATGGACGATGTGAATAGAGTGGCTTTTAAATGCTTGACGAGAAGTGTAATGGGAGTAAGGCAGATCGGATGGTTTGATACGATTGACAATATTATGGTAATGTCCTTCTCTTTCCTCCCATCTGTCGCTATCAACGGCCGTTTTCTACTGTTAACCCCCATAATATTATTTACAAATATCGAATCACTGAAATCCATATAATAAGCCGCCTAATCGAATGAGGTCTTTAAATGTTGACCTATTGCAGAAACACGAAACCAACGGTTCATAATGATGGCGTTTTGTTTACTTTTGTTTACTTTTGTCCCAATGTCCAGACATTGGTTTTTGAAGAAAAAACCAGACGGTTCCCTGTGGTGAACTGGACAGTTGGCAATAGTGGTCACCTGGTGGAAACCAACGTTCTGTTTACTATCATAATTGTACGATTGACCTTCAGAGCCGATTCTATTTACTATATCCCACACTGGCATTTACAGAAGTTGTATTCCATTCAATGTACTGTATTGTACTACTGATGTACACACATTTTCAGCAATGAGTAATCCCATTCATAATCTTTAGGAAAGCATTTAAAAAACACTATGCATTCAAGATGGTTTCAATTCAATAGGGATTCTTACAAAGATAGTGATAGAATGGAACTATACAGGCTGCTTTTACGTTGGACGCTCTTTTGCTAACGCCGCTCATAAACGTGCAAAGATAGTGTTATGCCTAGCCCTAGTTTATTTTATTTTATTTTTATTTTATTTTATTATTATACATCCCGTTGGGACAAAAGAACAATACAAGGCATTCATTAAATTGGTTTGAAAGATTAAGATATTAATTGCTATAGGTGATATGTTTGAGTAGTAGTTTGTGGAAGTGATGGCATGATTTGGAACAAAGAGTAATGGGACATGTGAGTGAGAGTTTTCTGATAGGTGTAGGAAGATTATTCCAGACTGAGATTGTGTTGTAAGGAAATCGAATGTAATAGTGATCAGGGAATTTGGTGGGCGGGATAATTTTGAAGCTATGAATGTATCGGGATGTTTGAGGAGTGGTGAGTGAAGTGTAAAGAAAGTGTAGTGGATGCCAATAATTTTTGAGTGCTTTGCTGATTTCAATGAGGCGATAGAAAGTTATCATTTGTGGAATGGTAAGTAATTTGCGTGATCTAGTGAATGAAGAAATAGAAGTGTATTTGTTGAGTCCAAAAAGAATGCGTAGAATGCGATGGTAGGAAGTTTGTATACGAGTCAATCTGTATTTGGGAGCATCGCCCCAAATTATGATAGCGTAGATAATAATAGGTGTGATTTTAGTTTTAATATAAGTGAGTTTTTCACGGTAGGATAATGTGTTTTTTAGTCTTTTGGTGAGATAGATATGTTTGTTAATTTTAAGAGTGGTTTTTTGAATATGATATGCGAAATTTAGGGTGCTATCTACCCAAAGACCAAGAATTTTAATAGGTTGATTATAAATGGTTGTGGGATTTTTAATGGTGAGGCGATTGGTTTTCAATGTATTTAACGTAAGAGTGTGGGTGGAGCTCCAATGATTGATTGTTTGAAGATCAGCTTTAATTTGGAAATCCGCCACATGTTCCTCGTATCGGGGATATTGGTATAAGAGAAAATTGTCGTCGATATAACTGAATAAAGTTGCGGAAAGTGGTAGTGTCAAATATCTCTCGTCACATAAAATAAATTAATAACCAAAATGACGAATGAAATTTTTTGTCGCGTTTAAATCAGAAATTGCATCCAAAATCAGTGGGGATATGCTGAGTGGGTTCCACGAAAACATTAAACGGGCTCATGGTCAATGTTTCGGATATCTATCGACAGCTAATGGTAGAATGTAGATGTCATCGCCTAACGCTGAGAAGTCCTTGTATGAAAGATGCACGAGTGTGAGATAAGTTACGTGGACGTGTTACGGTAGATGTGGAGTCTAACTGGATGAAGTTAGTCATCTGATCGAAAACCACGTCGGTTTTCGCAGGTTGAAACGAGACTCGGTTGAGAACGAACGAGGCGAGTTTGCAATCTCTCACGCACTGGGCAGCGACCTAACGAACGCGATTCTCCCGTTACTCATCTCTCAGCCAATTAGTCGCTGTCAAGTTGGCCCGTCAAATTACATCAGCCCGTGACGCGTTCAACCGTCGCCGCCGAACGGCCGACGAAACTCAATTCCGCCGCCGTTCAGCGTTCACTTGCGCTTCCAGCTCCGTGCTTAAGGAGCGAAAAGAGAAATTGAGGGTGGGGATGAATAGAAGAGGCTCCCTATGCTTCCACTGTTGGAGTGTCTTTTCAATTTCTTGTCCGTCCGATTCTAATTCGTCTCGAGCCATTGAAAAAGTACTCGCGTCGACAATTCTTTTTTTTCTTTTCTTTTTTTAGATCTTTGGCGAGCTTTACAGGAAAGCAACATTTTTGTCATACAATATTGGCTTGGCTAAGCAGGTAAAATGTACTCCGAGATTGATGGGAAGTCACCAATAATACTAACGACAGCAAAAATATTTTTCTCACAAAGCCCATGCGAAAGCAGGCTTATGGAAAACAAGATTTTTTTTCATCAGTTCAAACATAAGTTGTAACAAGAACCAGTTTTGTTTCAGAAAATGACAAGAACATCGAAATAATTGTTGTGAACTAGGGGTCGTCTTTTGAGGGGACTAACTGTACTGTAATTTGTATTTTTACTGTAACACTTTTGTTTTTTAAAAAATTCACTGTACTTTATTGTCGCACCTCACATTTTAACACATGTTTCGAAGCGAAAACTTGAACTAGACGGAACTACAGTGGCTCTTGGGAGTTCATTTGATTATCCGAATGGAAATGTTTTCGGAAAAGAAAACACACAAGTTGCTTGATATTAGATACGGATATGTTTTAAGTAGACCACGTTTTGTTGGCTTGGAAAGTCTTCCGAGTTATGGTCGGTGTATGTAGCTCAACGTCCCCACGGCTAACTTTTTTTTTTTATTTTTGCGACTGATCGTTTGAGCGTGATTAATCTTGTTGGTGCGAACACGAGGGAGGTTCGAGGGTGGATGACGACGAGCCGTTGTTTCGGTCTCTGTCAGTTTCTCCCTCACTCGTCCTCTTTCTCTTCCTCGTCCTAGGCTGGCTGATTCATCGCCGGCGTTATCCGAACGAATTAACTGAGCCCTAGAAATCCTATTTTGCGGCGGCTTGGTGGTGCAAAGTACCCGGCTTATCCAATTTGGTGGGACCCTTTTTTTCCCTCGTTCAGACCGAGGAAGAAGCGTCTCTTCGTTGCTCGCCACCCACGCTCAACCTGGTCGGTTCCCGCGGGCCATCGACAGCGCCTCGCTTCGTCCACCCATTTGGCTCTGGTCTTCTTTATTCTTCGCATCTTCTTAGACGACGTTTTCTTCTCTGTCGTTCTAGCCTGCACTTGTGGGGTGAGGATGCTCGTAGGGAATTGGAAGGGGGAGGGCGATCGTCGTTCGCCGGCGGGGTGGGCGTCACGTGCTTCATCGATCGCGTTCGAAAATGGTTCGGGCGCGATGAAGTATGCTAATGAGTCGACTGGAAAGGTAATGAAATATCGGGGGTGGAAGAAAAGAGAGTCCGGGCAAAGGGTGGAGATGGAGTCATCCCTCGTTCGTTCGGCGTTGTTGTCACCCTCTTTCGCCCATCTCGCCACCACGACGAGGGAGGGGACCAACGGGGTGGGTTCTTTCTTCGTCCGACCAGCATAAGTTTTCTCCAAATTTCTTCATTCAGCGATGAGTTAGGAATGATATCAGGGATCCATTAGCAAGGTCACCCGTAAAAAAAATGTGTATAAAAAAAGGTCACTTCTTTAGTTCACTGCGTTTTTCTCACTTCCGGCAATATTGACGGCATTTTATCGACAATATTGTTTTATTTATTCGATTTAACCTGCCGTCTAAACACTAGACTGGGAGTTAAGTAGACGGTGTTTGTTGTGTTTGTGTTGTTGGGATTTTCTGTTCGAGCTCCCGGTTGACAATACAGTATTTGGTTTTCTTCATTTGTTTATTTATTTTGTTGACTCTTCAACACATATCGGGATTGAAGCATTAAAATCAAAATCTTAAGGGGATTTTACAAGTCAAACTTTTTTTCAATCAAATTCTATCTGTTTTACTGACGTCATACACACATCCGGGTACGTTTTCGTGATTTTGATGAAACAACGAAACACAACAAAAGGACGAAAACGCACCCGGACGTGTGTATGACGTCATACAAACAGTTGGAATCGATGGAATTTGATTGAAAAACTTCAACTTGTAAAATGAGTTTTAGAAGTCAGCTTAAAATTTCAAATGACATCACACTCTACATACGAACATCACAATACTCCCTTTTAATTAAGCCCTTCCCCCTCCCGTATTACTTAGGTCATTGGTGTTTGTTTGTTTTTCTGTTGTGTAGCATTACACGATTAGTCGGCTTATACTCGGATAGTAGTACATAGTAAAGTAGAATGGAATGATTTTAACGGTTCTATAAACGTAATTTTTGCTTTCGGTTGGCTCTCGAGTATCTTGCTACCCGCTCAACAACTAAATCATCAACTATCTACCTACTTACATAACCAATGGTAGTTTTGACGTCAGTAGTACTGTTATGTAGTTGAGCAGGGTCGTTGGCAATGCCGACAGCAACGCAGCAGCAACAGCAGCCTTCTTTATCATTAGGTTTTACGGCATCATCGACTTACGGTGGCGGCTTCACCGCGCCTCTTATCGCCTCTTATCGTTTTCTTGCCGCGCCACTCGGCTCGGACCACCCCTTTCCTTACAACGACCAAGGAACTCAACCCCCTCCCTCTTTTTCTTCCGTTTCTTTTCATTTCTCACGTGTGGTGGTGGTGGTCGTCGTCGTTTTCGTCACCCCGTCGTGATTAGGTAGCGTCGACTACTGTCGATGGGGTTTCGAGTCGATCCCAGAGCGAGCTCCTGCAGATCCGCGAGACGGAACTCGATCTTAAAAAAAAAGTGTAGGTTTGGCAGCAACAACCATCACTACTACCACCATAACAACGCCTCGTCGTTAACACGAAAGAATCCGTGTTGAGGCCATAGAAAATGCGTTAAAGTGCTTTGGAAACTACGGGTTCGATAAGTTGGGAATTTTTTTGGATCTTCTCCAAGAGATAAAGATATCACTAGTCGAGCTCTCGCAGCATGACATGCTGGAAGCGTGACCAAGTTGGAGAACGGTTGCGCATCGTTGAGTTCATTACACCATTTTCTTTAGGCAACTTTAGTTGTTTTTTTTCTGCAGTTTTTCTTTTTCTATTAATTAAATACTATGTAACTATACTGTGTTAAAGCAAATTTCAATAGCTTGAGGGTTGGAAAAGTTTTGTTTATTGGATCGGGAGTTTGGATTCCAACTACTCAGCCGTAGCACATTAACCACGTCATTCGTAACGATGATGAGAACCCTTTCGTTGGTTTGACCTTGTATCGAGCGAACGAATCAATCATTTACTAACAGGTGGTAACTATTCAGGAACACCACTTGGGCGTGAGAGAACCATTAAATCTGGGAATAGCAAGAATCATGAGTAGAAAACAATATCATTACGTTCTGTTTCAGGTATCGTCGCATACTCGCATCGCTGACATTTTAATTTTTTGTTTAATGACAGAGTCCCATGGGACAACAACAAATATAAATGTGTTGGAAATAAACAACATACAGTAAGTTTGAAGAGTAAAATATGAAGAGTAAAGAAGAGTTTATTTATTTATTTATTTATTGATTGATTGATTGATTTATTTATTTATTATAAATAAATAATTAGATATGATCAGTAGGTGATTAAAAATTGAACTAGTATAAACTTCTTCTTTTAAAATTTACTGTACAGTGTGGATCAAAAGTAGGTATCCTACTGAATGTGAAGTATTTTTACCCACCCTGTAGAACTAAAATTCTATGACTGTATAGTTTGGAGTAGGAATGAAGAACATATTTTTTTTTCAGATTTTAAATTTGAAAAATAAAAGGAAAAACAAGTAGATTATATGTCTTTAAATTTGGTTAAAAGGAAATACAAGTAGATTATACAGTATGTCATGGAAATGTTCTTCCTTTAACTCTTTCATTTCCTTGTAGGGTTGGTACCAAATGTTAAGAATGGGTTCCTGCATACATTTTTTTTCTCTTATTGGAATGCACTAAGTAAAACTAAACAACTCATTACTTTTTCATATAGGTATTATTTTCACTTTCTCTTAGATGACGTATATAGACCCGTAAAAAAGTTGTTTCCGTCGTATTCCTGTGGAATATCATAAATATCCGAAAAAAAATAACAAATATTTATTTCATTTTAATTTTCGTTCACACCCATAGATACCAGTTCAGTAAAAACAACAAAAAAGGAAGCAATGACTAACAGTGGAGACTCACAAAACTACTGGAGGTGAACTACGTACTTTAACCGTTTATTATTTAAACATATTAATTACTAGTAAATAAAACTTCGTCAAAAATGAAGGGAAACTCTTTTTTTTGTTTTTATTTTAGTTATTATGCAATCCACTGTCTTAACTCATGTTGCTTCGCAACATTCCTTACAGATCTTTAGTCTCTTAACTTGTATTGCTTCGCAATGTTCGTTATAGTTAGAGTATCGATTTTGATTTAAGTTTCGGCATTTTCACACATGGTGCGGTGGCGTTACCATAGCTGGTGACGAGGAGCGCTCTGCAGTATTATTAGATAGTTATTGACTAATATTCGACACAATCTGTGCTTGTTTGATTCGTTTTTTCGCCCCAAGTACTATGCAACTGATATTTTGGTGGTCGCGTTTGCGAGCGTATGGTATGGTCAATAATGAAACCGATTTGTTCTTTTTTTATTAATTTTAAGGAAGAAAAGTGGGCGGAAAAAGGTCAAAGTTGGGGCCCTGCCATCGGAGGCCCCGACCCCGTTGCAGTGGTTGTTGGCACGACATGAAATGGTGGCCGCCGCACGACGGATAGACGCGGCTCAACTTTGATGCTGAGATCGTGCTGAAAGGATTAATAAACGAGCTTCTCGTGGACCATCGGACGCCCTTGATGAGTGAGTACGATTTACGATGTTTCTTAAAAACTTAATGAACGAGGAAGAAAAGTCTTTTTTATCTCGCTCGGCCGCGCCATCTTCCTACGACTACCACTACGACCCACGTCGTGCCACGGTAGTTTTTTTTGGTTTCGCTTAGCGTCTGGCTGTCTGTCTTTTTTTAGTTTTATAGCAAAGTTTAAAGCGAGTAATAACTAACTCGGCGGACGCTTTGGGGATTTCATCGCATCGTCTTAAAAATTTGGCGTGTGGTGAATGGAAAGTGTTTGGAGAGTAGCGCCGTTTTGAGTTACAAGAGTTGAACGCCATGTTGTTTTTTTTTTAACTCGTTCGCACTGTCTCTTTTCTGCTTTTGTTCGTCCATCTTTTTCTTTTCGCGTTTTTTTTTGTCGTCTCGTCGCCACCTGGGTCATTCATCGGTGAATGTCGTGTTTCCCGACCGACGTCATTCACCCAGCGGGGAACTCGCCTCGTCTTGTCCGCTTAGACTTTAGCTCATCTCCTGGGTGTCGCTGCTTCCTCAATCACGAGTTTCTGTTTGGAACCTCGTCTTTGATGCCCTCAACTTTTCGGAACGTGGCGCATTGTCCGTGGTCACCAATTTTGTTTTATCGTTGTTATGGGTGATTGTTTTATTGTTATTTTTGTTGCGATGATCGGCTATTCAAATTGAAGGACCCGATGTAAAAGGGTGTTAAGTAACATTTTATCAAAAATAACCTAGAAGCGTTTTCGAATGTGTTAGGTAAAATTCTATCTTCGTAACTGATAATGTTGAGCAAAACAACAATACGTGTAAAGATAGTTGTCATGCAAGAAATGCAAAGTCGCTAATAGTTATCAACAGAAAAAGTAAGTTCAAATTTTCAATTGGTCTTCAGTTGGTCAATAGATTCAAGTTTTGTGTTGTCAACAAAACACTATTAGCAATTTTCAATCGCTGCAGGATGTCATCCCACAGTGATGGACGGTCAAGCGTTTCGTTGAACGGATTCAAAGTGAATCGAAAACGTAGCTTACCAATACTTATTACGCAGTGTCTTTGTTCCATTTAGAACCAGTTGTCACATCTTCCTCCCTCTCCGTCTGCCATTAGCCAGATTGTGTCCTAGAACGTCTTTGTCCGTTGAAGTTTTCAGATGTCACGCCATGTCGAGTGAGTGGCCCCGATCGTTATAGTCGCTGTGTTAATGCCACAATGCACTCGCTTTTCTTTCAGGGTGTTCAGGTGTGAAAAAAGGAGGGCTTGTTGGTGGGGGCGGAGAAATCTGTCGAAAAGAGGGATTCGGGGGAGCCGTTGAATGGTAGTCGTGGTGTCACGTTGTTGGCAAGAAAGACAGGAGCTACGTCGGGGCCCGTCTCGGCCACCTCGTCTTTCAACGTTCCCTGAAAAACGGTGAGAAACATTTAGACCATAGTCAACGGTTTGCCCCCCCTGTTTTCTTTGCTTCCAGAAATTCGAGATAAAACCGCACATCACCTTTATCGTTAGTTCTTACACACCGTACATCCTGTGTCTCCTATGTTTTTTTTTTTGTTTCATTTCTTCACTTTGTCTTTTTTTAACGGGCAAAGTCAACTTTCACTACTAGACAAGCTCACTGCAACTTCAAAACTGCAAAATGAAATAACTAGCATCTTTGCTAGTAACAAGTAGCCCTACATTAAAAAACTTTGTAAGAATGCGCTTCATATGGTGCTATATATATATATATATAGTTTCTTTTTATGCGAATTTAAATTTATGAGTGAGTTATTCGATTTATGCGAATTTTGTTACATTGGACTGGGGCAATTTTCAATTTATGCGGTTCTCACCTTATTCAATTTTTGGTGCATTGGACTATACAGTATATTATCATAAACACCTGTATGTAGATGGCAGTATTCTTTCAATTTCCAGCTCAAACTCACAAGTGAAGCTAATATACAGAGTATAAAAAGATTCAAGGGGTCATCAGTTTTATAGATGATGATGTAGTGTAGGATGAAGTTGGTACAGCTTAAAGGAAAGTTATTGAGAGAATATAACTATTTTGTATCATCTGTTTTGACAAATACCGAAGTAGGTTGATTTAGTTAAATTGTGGGTTTTTTTTTCGTGAAACGTTGCATCTTAGGACATCCATTACCACTATTTTAGGACATTAAAGATTCCTTGATTTCAACATGCTACAATTTTAAATGTTCACCACGACAAGGGAGTCTGCAAACTCTTACTTAGAGACGCATCTTATAACGGATGAAAGGTTGACAAAACGTGTATGGCGTACACTGTAAGCTAGTTTTCGGACGTGTTTTTAGCACGTTATTTAAGGAGCACTAGGTAGTTGACTCGTCGTCGATCTCTCCTTGTTTTTCGATCGACATTCATCCTCACGCTTCGATAGCCGCTAACTACTTTTTCGCTTCTTTTAATTCGAAACGTTCGTCTTTATTTTTTCGTCTCTTTTGTTCCATTTTTTTTTTACTTCACGGTTAGGTTGACGCTCGCTTCTCGGTTTCACTTTTGTTGTTTTGGAGAGCGACGATCGTTTATCCTCAAGAAAACGCAAAATAAAAAAAAACCGATTGAATGTAAGGATTGGGGCGAAAGGGAAGCGAGGGGG
>JAQIWH010003682.1:0-19107 GCA_034695005.1 Cryptops parisi
GTCACAGGCAAATTCGGAATCAAACAAGTTTTTCACCTCTATCATGTGGCAAAAACTTGTTTATTGGTGAACTAGAGATCAAACTGATAAAATTAAATGACTCATTTGACAATGATTTGACAAAATGACAATAATATGATTGGTCAGAGAAAATTTCATAGGTAAAAATGTGCCCTATAAAGGAATTTTTTTTAATTTAGCTTCCTGATATTGCATATCAGACAGTGCAACAGTTTATAGACAAAGGGAGAGACTTAGTACTGTATTACAGTATCTTAATACTGCATACTGTTTTTGGTCATTTTTTGGTAGAACCTCTCAAGTGTTATCCCATCCCGTTGTTACCTCTCTTAAGTGGCCAAAATTGTATCCTCCCGTAGGTGGCCACATTAGGGAGGTTTGACTGTACATGTATTTATTTTTCCTCCACCAGTAAGTTGTAAGAATACTTATTGCAGAATGGCTCCCAAGTCCAGAGATTGCGGATTATAGGTGTTAACTTGTATTGGTTTAAAGTGAAATGGAATATGTACTAAAATATAATTTGACAAGAAAAGATGGTAATTACTGTTGGTTCAGTTAGTATATGTACATTAACATTACTAACATAATTCATACTTTAACAAATTTGATTATGATGAAATGTTGATATACCGCAATGGCTATCAGTGTAAAATGTTTATATAGCTTAAGTTGCAGTTTCTTTTATTTTATTTGCATCAATTCATTTGAATCGTATGATTCTATTGCAGCTTCCTCACCTACAAAACAAGCACTTCAACGATGTGTTGACCGTACCAAGAGCTGGGCTAGGCGCAAAGCCAGCGATTGTTGTTCTTTAGACTTTGTTCACCGGGTGCTTCCAGTCACAAAGTGGTTGCCAAAATACCATTATACAGATATTAGTCACGATGCTCTTGCGGGCATAACAGTTGGCCTGACAGCCATCCCACAAAGCATGGGATATGCCCAGGTAGCTGGTCTTCGGCCAGAGGTAAGAAAAATATCTGTTAGTTGGTTTCATATTATAAATTCCAAGTTATCCAGTATCTATGGGTTGTGCTGGTTATTTGAACATACAGCTTCCCTGAACATACGGCTTCTATGAGAACAAGTTCATATATGCACAATGGAAAAATTGTAGTTTCATTGGGAAAATTATTGTTTGAGACCAGTGGTTTTCAACTGTTCTTTGTTCACAGACTGGCATGAGACAGGAAAAACTTTCAGGGCGCTACAAATGATAGGCAAACATTT
The DNA here is from genome assembly GCA_034695005.1 of Cryptops parisi. Lineage (NCBI taxonomy): Eukaryota > Metazoa > Arthropoda > Chilopoda > Scolopendromorpha > Cryptopidae > Cryptops > Cryptops parisi. The sequence continues at coordinate 1,258 of JAQIWH010003682.1, forward strand.
TGCAAACCAGAAAGGCGGAAACGAAAAGTTGCTGTATTATATTATTGTAAATGTTTATTTTATTCTACGATTTAATCTAAAACTATCTATGTAGTACACAGCACCACAGTTTTTATTGCATATGACTTTTTTTGCTAGTTCGGTTATAACCTTTTTGATACATGGTAAAGAAATTTCTAATTAATCGTTGGATAGTTATCGAGAACCACTGCTTTACGGTGGATGAAGCATTGGAACTAGAAGGATGGATACAAGTTCAAATAACAGATTGTTGTTCAGTTGTTTTGTTACACAAAAAGAACATCCTGAGTCCTGTTCGGTTGTCACTTTGAATTTGATAAATTCATCAAATCACCAACATGTAATGGAAATTTTATAAACATACAGAAGCACAACAGTGGCGGATTTAGAACTGACTTTTGCGGGGGGGTTATGACAAATGTGTTTAAAAATTTATTTCTCGGCAAATCAAACTCCAAACGAATGTTGAAGTGTTTAAACCTCAAAATATGCACATTTTGCCGGTTTTTTTTGGGTTTTTTTTTGCGAAAACGTCTTTTTTTAAAGGCCTTTATTTTTTTATTAACTAAACATGTAGGGGCGGGGGGTTAAAAAACCTACCTTCCGCCCCTAGTAAATCCGCCAGTGAGTGCTATTATGAAAACTACGAGAACTATCATGTGTTGGAACTTAATGCACCAAGTTCAAGCAGAATCCGAGGCCAGTTGCATGAGAATTCTGAATATTTGAGTTCCTGATAACAGAAAGTCAATTGTACCAAGTTTAACTATTAGCTCTGTTAAAATTTTCTGTATTTCCAATCTGGTCAGACATGTATAGTGATTGTTATTTAAAATCTTAAAGAACTCTCTAGATATAAAGTTGGAATTACTATCTCTTCTGAACTTGGTTGCTGGTGCTGGACTTTACATAGCACCAATTTGCTTGGACAATAGCAGTTCAAGAGGCTTAGGGTTGAATTGAGTTTAATAAGAACCTCACTGTTTTATTTTCTTTTAATAAAGTCGGTATTTTTTTTTCAGTATGGTCTGTACTCATCCTTTATGGGTTGTTTTGTGTACTTCATCTTTGGAAGCACTCGACCCGCTAATATTGGACCCACTGCTATAATGGCTTTGCTAACTCGGGAACATGCAATGCGTGCTGGACCCGCTGGCGCTATTCTGCTCTGCTTTCTCGCAGGCTGTGTCACATTGTCATTTGGCATTCTCAATTTAGGTATGGCATTTGAATTGATATACATTACACAAGTTTCAAATACTGATGACAGGTGCATTGTGTACAATCCTGATCTTCAGAGGCTAGAAGTCGGTGTTTAGGCAATTTTATTAGTTTAGACACAACTTGCTTAATGAATGCTGGTACTATCCAATTTCAGGTTTTTTAATTGATTTTATTTCATCACCTGTCATAAGTGGTTTTTCATCAGCAGCAGCCATTATCATTTGTTCAACGCAGATGAAGGTGAAGTTCGTTGCTATTATCAGAACTTTTTTTTCATTTGTTTAGTGTTTTAATTCATCATTGCTTTCACCAATAGGGACTCCTAGGTATTACAATCGATGACGAAAATGTGGTATCTGTACTATCAGCTATTGTGACTCAGTTCAACACAATCAAGTAAAGAGTACTATGCTTATCATGCGGGTTACTCTTGGTTTTACGAACGTTTGATTCACAAACATTCACTATAATGAACATCACAATTTCTGCAAATGGGTTTTTTATTCTTATTTTTTTACACTAGTAAATAACCCGTCATTTTGTACATAGTTCTTTTTTGTGCATGGTAAAACAATGCAAGATGCACGTAATATAATGAACAAAATGTGTAACGAACAATCTTTTGTTACAGAACTCATTCTTGAACTGAGAGTTACCTGAACATGATCTTCATTCAAATAAATTAACTTTATATAACTTAAATCTAATGCTTTTGGTTGTTTTCAGATACTATGACATGTCACTTGGTTTTGGATGCATTATAATGCTGTTAATTCTCAGGGTACATAGTGAAGTTCCTTATTCTAAAAAACATTTTGTACTGTACTCATAAGAAAGTTTTCACATACATACAGTGCAGTAAAAGTCTACATATAAAACTCAAAAAATAGTGTGCATTATATATTGGATTTAAAATTTTTTGTGCAGAGATTAGGATCTATTCGGTGGACGTCAGAAGAACCAACGTCGAAAGCGTGGGTTGTATTTAGAAAATTTATATGGTTTTTATGCGCAGGTGAGTTGTGCCTAAAAACAAACAAACAAACAAACAAAAAACAGGAAAACTTTGGTTTTTCACGAAGTATATGTTTTTCATTTCATTATTATAGGCCGCAACGTAATTGTGGTCGTCGTTGTATCTGCTGTCGTTTTTGCACTTGAAAATCGCGACATCACTCCATTTTCATTGACGGGGAACGTTCCTGCTGGTCTTCCACCTTTCCAACCACCTCCTTTCGAGCTGAAAGTCAATAATGAAACCCGAAGTTTCATGGATTCTTTAAAGGTTAGCAGGAATAGCATTCTAAATATTTTATCAATCTGTCGGTCATTTCACGGTCGCTTACGTTACAGACAGAAAATTTTGAATACTTAAAATTGTGATTTGACATTAATTTTCTAGTTTTACAATGTTCCTTAGACTATTGGAAGTTACATTTAACTTTCTCAATGGCTGTTTGATCAATTTATTTATTGTAAACGAAGAATAAAAGATAAAATACAACGGTCACTTACGTTACATAAAATGTGACGGTACTTTATGAAGGTTGAAGTTGCGATTTTATTCCTGTTCTGTTTTCATGATTTGAAAAATAAAACTTCATGTCAATTTAGATAAAGGGTCTTGATGCTTAAAGATTTGTTAAAATACTTCATTCTTCATGTCTGAAAAGAAACAATAATAATAAAATACCAGTCGCTTACGTTACCAGTCGGAATTAGGAGTGTTTGAGTAATGAAAACTCAAAAAGTGATCCTTCCAATTGAAATTTGAATATTATTTTATACTTCTTGTATATAAACACTGGAGCAACATCTGGATTTTAGCATATTGAACAATTAAAAATAGTTGTAGACAATGAGAAACGTAGTGACCAAGAAGCCTGCTTTTAAGTGTTAAAAATGGTCATTTTATTACACAAATTTAATAATTTCACAGTTGTACAAAATAAAAATTGCTCAGATATTGATACAGTGGACTCTCGAACTTCAAACACAATCCGTTCCAGAAACTACTTTCAAGTTTCAAGATAGTCGACTTTTGAGTTGGATTTTCCCCATAAGAAATCATGTCCCTTTTTTTGCGTAGAATGACCCTGGAGATAAAGGCTTTTGCATTAATTTTTATTTCCTAGGATTACAATAGAAGTCTTTTACTGGTGCCTCTTCTCGCCATTCTTGAACACATAGCTATCTCAAAAATTTTCTGTGAGTTAAAAATTTAGTTTAAATGGTAATGTACACTTCAGTTGTTTGTTCCCGTTGTCCAACACTTCTGATCCATTAATTTGTTGTTCTGTGTATTAGGTCGTGGAAAATCGTTAGATGCTACTCAAGAACTTATTGCGCTGGGTAAAGCTATATGCTATACACACAGAGCGTGTCCATAAATTATCACTGCAACTTCCATTTGTTCGGTATTGAATTTTGTAGTGATAATTTGCGGACATTCTATATGCATGTGTTTTGATAGTTTCTAAGTTTGGTTAGTTACTAATTTTGTGGATTGTACAATTATTTTATTGACATAGGTGCTGCAAATATGATGGGTGCGTTTGTGTCTTCCTTTCCTAGTACGGGCAGCTTTTCTAGGTAGGCCTATGTACAGAGAGCTACGTGGAAAGTGCTTTGTGCATGTTCACTTTTTAACGAAAGTGAACATTATTTGTTACTGTAAAATTGAACGCTTTTATTTGTCGCTGTAGGACTGCCCTTAATGCAGATTGTGGAGTTGTGTCTCCAATCGGTGGTTTGTTCACTGGTGAGGACAAAAATAATTAATATTGTTCATTCTGTAATTGGTTAAAACAAAACTTAAACATTTGCAAAAATGAACTTTTTTATTATATATAGGGGCGGTGGTTTTGCTTGCACTCGGTTGGCTGACTCCATCGTTCCATTATATACCAAAAGCTACACTCTCTGCTGTGATCATCACTGCCGTCATCTTCATGGTGGAATTTCGACTTTTGCCTCATTTATGGAAAACCAAAAGTGCGTTTTCGTTAATCATTTGTAATCAATAATGTTTTAGAATAATGAGTACATATTTTGGATATTGGTAGCATTAATATTTTGTTTATTGGTAGCTCTATCAGGGAAGTTTGAAACTATTTTGTTGATACAACTCACTATACTTACTGAATACAATTAACCCCCCCCCCCTCTTTTTACAAGCAAGATTTGTGTTAATAATATTTATATGTAGTGATGAAATATGTTATTTTACTTATACATGCTTAAAAGTGAAAAGCTATGCATGTTGTTATATAATGTGATAGGCAAATTTATGTTCCAACAGACATAATTACATGGAATTTAATTTTTTATATGTAAACATAGACTTAATTCGTAGTTTTCTCGCATTTTTTTTAACCTTGTTGTATCTAAGTTTAAATTTCACCTTTTTTTATCTCAAACATGTTTACAATTGGTTTTACTTTTACAGAAACTGATCTTGGAGTGATGCTCATTACATTTTTCACGTGCCTTGTTTTAGGAGTTGAAGTAAGCATTTGGTTTAAGGAGTTCATTTTGACAAATTGTATATAGAAGTAATAATAATAATAATAATACAATAATTCCTTTCTTATTTTCCAGTATGGTATACTAATAGGGATCATATTTTCTATGCTCGTTCTTCTGTACAACACTGCACGGCCACGGATATCAATAACTCCAATGGTAATTTATACAGGGCGTTTCTGAAATGGTCTAGCCAACTATCAGTCATGGATGCTAGGCATCAAAACAAAGTAGAGTCTATATAAACATGGGTCCAGAAATGCATATTTATTTGTATTATCTTGGATGGGGAAATATTTCCAGACCCATGTTTATATGGGTTTTTGCTTTGCTTTGTTTTGATGCCTAGCATTTGTGGTTAAAATTTGACTAGATCTTTTAGGAACACTTTGTATACCTAGAAATCTGTTACTTGCCACAGTAAATCTATGATAAATAAAGTGACGCAACTACATAAAACATGCAGGCAATGTAACCATACAGTATTTGTATCGTTCTTTAACAGACTGTCGGGGGAAAGAAATACATTCATTTACAACCTGATAGAATGCTAAACTTTCCTTCGGTGGAATATCTGAGGCATCGGATCAACAAGGCTACAAAAGGTTACAGGTTAATTTGATTTCATTTTGATTTACATTTATGCACACATTCTCACGTTTTATCCTTATTTGATAGGGAATGGTAAATTACCAATTATTCTTGACGGAGTCTACTTATGTGGAATAGATTACACAGTGATTCAGGTGAGATTTTAGTTGTTTGGTTCAACAGCAATAAATGTTACTTTAGTCGTAAACGAGCCGTTTTTTATTTTTATTTAAAAAGTGCGTCAAATCGCTGATGGACGAATTTCAAGAGAAACAGCAAGGATTGATTTTCATCAACTTGAAACCCAAAGTGGTTGAGAAGATTAAAGTCCTCCAGCCAAGCACGTTTCGCTATTACACCAGCTTAGATACTATGGAGATGAGCTTGAATAGTAAGTAAGCACTGCTGTGCTGTCATTTGATATAAAGATCATAATTTTAAAAAAATAATTAGAAGTTTGGAATGTGATTACTGAATCGAATTACCGAGTTTTCGAATGTGCTCGTTTCACTGGTGTGCCGACAGTGAGTTGATTGAAAATCTTTGTAATTATGAAACGGAAAATTAAATAAAAATTCTTACAAAAATGTATTATTGTTTATTAATAATGTCATGAAACCTCATCGTTCTTTTTTTTTTTTGCCCCTCCCCCCAAAAAAAAAAAGTTATCATTCCATTTGTTTTATTATAACTTTTTAGTTTTCGTTTTTTTTAACCTTATTAAAATGCAACTCGAAAATATTTTTATCATCCATTTTTTATTCACTTTGGTGAATTTGTACTTTTAATAAAAAGCGAAGTTTGGTTCAACTTTAATTTTTAACTTCATGCATTTTGCGGTTCTTGTAAATAAAGTTCCAACAAAGAAATTTTGCCAACTTTTGCCCTCATTAAAATGTGTGAAATTAAAAATAAAGTTTGAACCAAATTTCGCTTTGTTTTCTTTTTGTTTTTACATAAAAGTACAACAAAGTTAATACAAAGTGGGTGATAAAAAGTTTTTTGAGTTAATTTTTGATAAGAAAACAAATAAAAATAAAAATGTTATAATGATAAAAAATCGATAAGGCGATGACTTTTGGGACACCTTGTAGTATCTCATTAAATTAGAACATGTTTTTTTGGTTAAATCGTTCGAAAAACATGCTGTTCTCAGTGAGTGCAGCACATTATAGATAGGGTGAGATTAAACATGATAATAGACGGAAGGTAAGAGTTTTGACGTATTTTTGTTGTTTCATTAGATCAGAATGGCAACAATGACCTTGAATTGAACGATGTGCAATCGCTTTCCAATCGAGACTTGGTGTCATCACCGAACAATGCTTCTCAAAACTCTACCGATTCCATTCCGAACGGTAATCTCACCAAACGAAATCCAGCATACTCCACTTCCGATAGTTCCGTCGTCACCAACACTGGTAACCTTTCACTGCCCAACGGTACCGACAATTGTGTTTCCGAATCTACCAAGGGAAACGAAACTACGAAAAACAATTCACAATCGCGCTTGTGAAAATTATGCGCAAACTGTTTAAAGTGAAAGGGTGGTAGTCGTACGACGATGGATTTTAAGGATAGAAATCGTCGTCATGCAGATTAAACAGAATGACACATACTGTACATAAATTTTTAAGCTACGTTGTATCGTCGCTATGGAATTGACCTTTAGTTCCTTGAACTCAGGAATATGAGAGTTTGGTCATCACATAGTTTACCGAGTAGGTAAAATTTTTATACCAGTGATGAAACATGCAGCCTTTTTTTTTCACATTAAACTTGACATGAAAAATAAAAATCATTTTTTGTTTTATTCAACAAATGCGAATTAGTGATCGATGATCTGGTGTAGTATATAATGTAGGTGAGGCTCAACATTGAATGTGTATACAGTAAGGTCACATGGTGTGTATTATAGTATGCTTCAGTTTAAATTAAATATTGTTAATTTTTCTAACTGCCAAGATGTTATCAGTTTGGAGTGCAATGTTTTTGAATTTCAATTTACCTTATATACATGTTGAGAAAATTTTTTGGAAAATTTTGAAACGTAATACTGACAACAAAAATTCGAAAACGTGTACATTAAAAATGCTTTATATATTGAATACACTTTTTATATATTGTCATATACCGATATATGCAAGTTTTGAGCAATTCCATTTCAGATTACTGCATTATTTTAATTTTAATTTATGTGATAATAGAGTAATCAGATAGATAATCGATTTATGTTGAGTAATTTCATTTTCGATTTCTGCAATTTTCGATTCGATTGATGCGATTTTTGTTAGATTGGCCTTCGATTATGTGGTTCTCACTTTATTGATGATTTTTTGGTATATTGGATTATACACTATACATATATTTTCATAAACGTCTGTAGATGGTGGTATACTTTCAGTTCCTAGCTCACAAACTCACAAGTGAAGAAGCTCACACTTTTTATATGTAAAGCATATAAAAAATGAAAATACAAAATTGCAGTATTGAAATTTTGAGGTAGTTTTTAAATTTAAATGTTGCCAATATATTTGACCAGAGCTGAACCGAATCAGTAAGACATAGTTAATATCACTCAATCTAGTATAACTTCCCTATCTAAACTGTCGGGTTTTTTTTTTTTTGACAACTTAAACGGAAGGTTTATTTAACATTAATATTTAGTGCTTTAGTCAAAACACCAGGATACATAATCGAAGTACGTGTTTCATTAAGTTTTAAATGTGACAGTTGGCAATATATTTTACCAGAGCCAAACTGAACCAATGAATCCATGGTTACGTACGGTATAGGAAACAAAAGTCAAAAAACATGACGAAGGAACAAAAGTAAAAAAAACAGACGTCAAAATTGTTTTTCTTGTACATATATTTTTGTTTTACTTTTTTCTTTGTATTTTTTGACGTCTTTTTTGTTTTTACTTTTGTTCTTTTGTCTTGTTTTTGACTTTGTTGTTTCACACAATCAATCTAGCATCCCTATCCCTGAGGTTTTCCGATTTCTGACAGGCTACATTTATAGTTTATTTAACATTAATGTTTAATGCTTTAGTCAAAACACCGAGATACATAACCAAAGTACGTGTTTCATCAAGTTTTAAATTTAAATGTTGCTAATATATTTTACCAGAGCTAAACCGAATCAGTAAAAATATCACTCGGTCTAGCATCACCATTCCTGCGGTTTTTCCGAATTCTGACCGGCTACATTTGAGGTTTATTTAACATTCATGTTTAGTGCTTTAGTTAAAACATCGAGATACATAATCAAAGTACGTGTTTCATTAAGTTTTATATATATATTTAAATGTTAACAAAATAATTGACTAGAGCTAAATAGAATCAATCAGACATAGATTATATCGTTCAATCTAGCATTCTCATCTATACTGCGATTTTGTACTTAATACAATAATGAACATTACTATTATGAATTTATGATACGAAAAAGTTTTATTTTCAAAAGTAATAACATCAAAAAATATTGGTAAAATTGTTTTTATTATTATTTTAAAAATCTTCAACACGTGAGAAGATGGGGTAAGGTAAATGAGAAGATGAGGTAAATGAAATGCCTCCGCCTCGACCAATCAGAACGTTCTACTTAACTCCGCCTACTTGGGATTATGGCAGCCAGGGCCTAACTTCACAACTTTTTGCTTCTCAACAGTCAACACGACGTAAACGAGGTTTCTCGGTTTGTGTTTTCTTCTAGTTAGGCAATTTTTTGGTTAGTTGTTTACTATCCTAGTTACTATTCGTGTGTTTGTTTAAAAATCCTGTCGTTCGGATATAAAAATGAGCGGAAATCTGAAAAGAAAACGCGCAAAGTCGTATTACATCAAATCGGCCAAAAAATCCAAACCAGCGAACGAAGCCAAACACGTGCTTTTGGCTGGACTTAAAGGGTTCATGATCACTTGTAACAACCGGGAAAAGGAATGCATTCACGAAGCTTACAATCTTCTTAACCATCACGCTGATGAACTTTATGGACCTGAGGTGAGAATGAATATAGAAAAGCTGTTCAATATTCAAAATAAACAAAACTGTTGACACTGACGTTGAAATGTTTCTTGTTGGACGAATAGATCGTAAGCAGTGAAACCGCTAATGAAGATGGTGACGACGACGTGGAGAAAGCATTACAACAAGAGCTCGACGATATGAAAATGCTAACTAGCAAAAGACGATTCCAAGTAGTGAGAACTGGAGCCAAAAACTGCCTGTTCATCAAAACGTTGGTGAGTATGATTAGTTAATGTATAAGTTAGAACTTAGAAACATTGCTTTATATTTATATTCAATAACTTTCGTCCCGTTGGGACACCAATTACAGCAAAACATTTTTACAAGAAAAAATTATATATACTATTATAATAGTGATTGAAATGACAAGGTGTAAATCAAGTATGAAGAACAATAATTTTTTTAAAATGTAAACAAACTAAGGAATATTTTCGATGTGTACACGTTAATTCTAGTTTTTTCAATGGGAATGGTAGCTGATTCCACTTGCTAATTGTATTATTATACGGATAATAGGTGTAATAATGTTCTGGCAAATTTATGTTAATGATAATTTTATAGTGTTGTGTTTGACGACATTGTGCAGTGTCATTGCAAATATTGTTTCATGAAATGAAGGGGGTGCTGTGTTTGCTTGAGGGCCTTATGGAATTCAAGCAATCTATAGTATTTGATTATTTTTGAAACTGTTAAGATGTTTCTTGTTGTAAGAAAGTTGGTAATAGAGTTATAAGGAGCCAAATTTATTTTTCCGGTGATGTTCATCCAAACAAGTACCAATGATAATCTCATGAGTGTCAAGACAGATATTGAAATATTGACAGGCAGTTTTGAGCATTGACAATATGAGTAGAATTTTTGGTAAACATGCACTTTACGTCTTCAAATGGTGGCACCAAAAGCGAAAGGACAGCAGAATGGTTTAAAGACTGGGTTAGGTTAGACTTGGGTCGTTACAGGATGCTCAAACACTGCATTGACCTCTATATAAATAGTTTGCTACTCGAGGTATAATGTAATTTTGTGAAAGGTTATGTACAATTAATGAGGAACAGATATTCCACACGATATTCAGTTTGTTGCTCATCGAATCTGAATAATTGTCTAATAGGTGCATGAAAAAAAGTGCTTGTTACAAAACAGGGTATTGAATTATTGTTGTAGGTTGAATCTCCCAGTACACTCGTTGAAAGAATAATTTCTCACATTGAAACGAAAAGGGAACAAGTGAGCAGGTTTCTGTTGCGCATGATACCCGTCACCATCACGTGCCATGCGGAAATTAGCAACATCCACAAGGTTTGCAAAGAACTACTCGAGGAACATTTCAAAGGGGCCAAGACCGACAATGTCACTTTTGCGGTGTTGTTCAAAGCACGAAATAACAACAGCATAAGTAGGCAAGACATCATTCTGAGTTGCGCCGCTATCTTCCGTGAGGTTGTCGACGGCTCGAAAGCTGATCTCGACAAACCCACTCACGCGCTGAACGTGGAAATCATTGGCCCTATATGCTGCTTGAGTGTGTTGTCCGATTACTACGAACGCAGAAAATATAACCTCATTGAATATGCAATGATGGTCAAAAAGAAATTGCTTGTTGTGGAAGATGCTTTGAAAAATGATGAAAAGGATGATAGTGCAGAAATCAGTGAGAAGGAAGGTTGTGAAGTTGTAGAGACTGAAACAGACGGTGTAGTAGAAGCAACATAGTATATCACCGTGGATGATTGATTTATGTATTTGTTTCTATTGGGCATGGCCAGTTTATGGAGCAGTGTTACGAATAAATCATGTCATATTTACCAATGCTAGCGTATTGTGTGATAGCGAGTGATATGAAAAAGTGCAGTAAATATGTTTTGTGATTTTATTTTTTTAATTGAAAATACTGGTACAGTGGTTCTTCGGTTTTCGAACGTAAGCCCTTCTGCAAGAACGTTCGATTTCTGAAACGTTCGAAAATCGAGGCGCGGTTTCCAATAGATGAGATGAGCACAGATTGATTGAGCACAGTCACCAAATAAGCAAAAATATCACCTCCTTGTTGCGGGGGGGGGGTGCTCAGAACTCAAGGATCTTTGCATTCAGTATAGCCACATGGTATGTTTGAAAATTGAAGTATTACTTTTGGGTTTCACAGCGTTTGTAAACTGAAATGCTTGTCAACGGAGACGTTCGAAAACCGAGGTTACACTGTGCTTTTAATTTGAAAATCCTAAATAATGCAAAATTGTGAGGTTAACAACATGTTTTTACTGTACTTTTATTTGTGTGGGTTATACTGTATGAAAAACAGTGGGGAACTTAGAACTTATTACCTGAAATTTTGTGATGGATATGTCTAAAAAATGATATTGCTTTCGTGACAAATCAAGCACCAAATTAGTGTTTAGACTCCAAAAATGCACAATTTAGCCTTCTTTTTTTCTATGAAAACATCCATACAACTTTATACACATCATTAAATTAAATATATTAATGGGGGGGGGGGAGTTCAATTTCCTAAAACAACTCCCATAAATCTACCCGTGACGAAAGAGCTACAATAAATAAGTAACATTAAGCTATTATAGATAATAACAATTAGTTTATTTTGTATATCAACTGCTTATTTTCTTGCACCTGTCGTTCATCTCTGAAATAAGTTGATTCTGGTTAATCAAGCTGCATTTGGGACAAATCTTGAAGAACCAATGTTTTGTTCCCCTTTTATAAACTCTTTCCCATAATTGGGTGAGCTGCTTAATTTGACCAACCAATCTTCATCCCCATGTGTAGCAATTAATACCAATCAATTGTATATACAGGGTGGCCCAAAGTCACAAAGCACCTATGCAAACCACTTTGAATTGTTTGGAATGGGCAGTTACTTTTGAAGAACCTTGTATAAAACGTTTTTCTACATCTTACATTTCTAGTCGACTGAATAGTAAACTAGAGTTACTAGACTATAGTTCATTATCTATTACAGATAATAAACAAGGCATTACGGCCATATGAAATTACATTTTTATTTTAAAGTTTTAAGATATAGGCTACTAAGTTATGTATGATTTACATACAATATATGAGCTTCGTATGCATTTATCTACAATTATCAGATTACATTATAAAATGGACTTGACATACAGTAATTGTACACATACATCAAAATAACATATGTATCCACTACATACAGTGCATATGTATTGTATAACTTTATTTTAGATAGTGACAGCATAGCAGTGTAGTGTACATGTATTCAGTGAATGATCAATTACATTTTTATATAGATATTTAATTTTATAACGATGTCAGTTTTATTAATTGATAGAAATCAATTATTATTATTATTATTATTATTATTATTAACATAGGGTGCTTTAATTGCTTTTTTTTTACTTTGGTTTTTCAATATTACAATGCTGTTGGAATGTAGTCAATAGAATATCATCGTCCTGGTCTACATTATAATATACACCCAATGAACTAAAGAGGCTTTTCTCAAACGGTGTTTCGGAGACCTTTTTAGGGAATCCTCGAAAATTATTTTCATAATCAACATAGTACTGAGTACTTAAAAATATATTGACGTTGGTTTATTTAAAATTTCATTTTTGTGTCGACAGTGAAATAACAAGAAGTCCACATCTTGTTTTGTTTTGTTTGTTTGTTTTTTTTATATTATTTAGAACTTAGAAATATTTTATTTTAAATATTATTTTATTCTAAAATAAATAAAACAAAATCCATAATTAATTTGAATGGACAACAAATCAACTAAAAGAAATTCTGCATGAAAAAATATTGATAGATACAAACTATACTATACAATCCTACAAAAATATCAAATAAAAAATTCTTTCAGGAGGAGTTCTTCAAACTTTCATAAACGTAGCAGTTTGAGAACCACTGAACTAAATTGAGCAAAACATTGGCAACACATTGTGGAGGAGTAATTTATTATTTAAGTTAGAAAATTTTATTATCAGTGGGATGATTTTTATTCTTGGGGTTTAAATTGCTGTCATTTCTGAATCACCCACAACCACAATATCCTGTGGCTGTTTTATTCCTTTATTGAGCAATTTTATTGTCTATACATGCTCCGTTTATACACTATATTGAGTGTTCACTGTACAGTGTATGCATTTTTCTCTATTGTGGAATACATTGTGTATTGTAAAAAAAAAATAGAAAGAAGGAATTATGTGGGTTTTTTTTCATAGCAGAATATTGAGTAAACAACATTTTGACGATGAGCATTTTTATTAAAAAAAGAAATAACTTATGGGGCTAATTTTGTCCATATGGTGAGAATTTTTGTTTACTATGACTAATTGAGGACAAATGGAGCGGAAGTGGGATCGGAAGCATGCTTCTCAGATGGATGACTGAATCCAATAGTCGTTCTCAGCTGGTGCTGCTGATGCGATGATGATGCTCCTCCGCGCATCCTCTTCCCTTGGTGATTCAGTCAGAGCACAGCAGCAGTAGCGCGATGCTGCTAGCATGGCCGACGGAGGACACCATGCGCAGCTCGTGCAAGAACTTCAAGCCTTCAAACACCGTGCCCTGGACAGAGGTCTGTCTCTGCGACAGATCCTCTTTGCTTGTCGCCCCTCGTCATATTCCGAAAGAAGACGCACGCTAGGATGTTCGTCCATGTGGGTACTGTTAGCATGGGCCATCATGGGCGTGGGTGCTCTGCTCTCATCGATGCGTTCGGCCACGTGCTTGCTACCCAACAATTACGTTCTGATGGAAATGGCACGTCCTCTGGCCGATTGCAGGACACTGTGTGTAGGTGTGTTGGGGCCCGTGGTCCTGTCGGCGGACGATGCTCGGGATTCGTTTCCACCGCTGGCCTACGCCAGTAAACCCGTGGTCGTGAAAGGTGCCACCAAAGACTGGACTGCCCATCAAGCGTTCTCTTTCGAATTCTTCCGAGAGTTGTACCGAAACGTGTCTGGTGCGTACGATGCCATCGATACCGACTGCCAGTTTTTCCCCTTCCAAACGGAATTCCTCTCTCTGGAGCAAGTTTTCCAGATGCCGGAAGAACGTGCCAGGTTGAAACCTGGAACGGATTCATGGTATGTGGGTTGGTAAGTTGGTATTTTTTGTTTCTAGTTCTTTGCATTATTTTGACAGCCTGTTGAACATCATCCATCCATCATCAGTTTATCAGTTCCGTGGTCATTATGGTTTTTTTTTGTGTTTACAACAAGATTTTAAATTTAGAATTGCAAAAATGATGTCAAGTGCAGTAATTCTGCACTGAACATTATTTTCATTTGGTTGTCATTCTCTTTTGACTTGCTAAATTGTTGTCAATTGAATTGTTGCATTTGCATCAAGCAATGTCACTCGTTCCAATTGTTACATAATTATTTTTACGATTTATAATCAAATGTTCAACGAAAAATAATCTCATTTACTTGATTTTATCATAAGTGACAGAGTACAAATTGGCTTTTCTTATTTCTTAAAATAGGTCTATACAGTAAACTAAATGCATACATGATTTGTATGTTATAATGCAAATGCATATAATTATAATTTTGTTTTTAAAACAGTGTTTTTTACAATGGCATAATGAATGACAGTTTTATGCTTCATGAGAATTTTCATTCATAGAAGCTTTCTATTTGAATTGACTTACAAATTCAAACAGAATTAAAAGAGCTACCTTTAACTAAGGTATACAAGTTGGACATTTCAAATAAATTTCAGTAAGCAAAATGAATAGTTGGGATATGAGATGAATTGAAAACGAGTGAAGTAAGCAGAATGAGATATTGTCTCCAAACTTTCAATAAAGGAGGGAAAGTGAATTTCATTTTACGAATAGTGTTCCAGACTCATTTCTCACACTAAAATACATTTTAACCTTTACACGTTGCATTTCTATCTGCTATGAACTAAGCAATTACATTATTTAAATGGTATTATTACGTTTGCCAGAATAATGCTGTGTAGGTATTCTCGTTTTTCAGAAACGCCAACACGGGTGGCATGTAATATGTGCTCATAGTACAAAGTATCCGATTTGGATATTCTCCCCTTGTGGTGCCAAATCCATTGAAGGGTGGATGAAGTTTCCATAGTAACCCCCAGACCTTTTCATCTGAGTTTCCTTTGGGGAACCTTGGAATGGAGGGTACTACTTGTTCTCCCTCTTTTTTCTTTTTAACTTTGGATACACCCACACACAGCTGTTTAAAGTATGGCATTTCACCCTTAGCTTTCTGACAAAGAAAAGAAACAGTTTACTTTTCATGTGATAATTTTTTCTTTGAGAGCTTTTTTAGAAGAATATTGCTGAAGAGAATGTCACAAAGGCTGTTCCAACCAATGTACATGAAACTACGTTTCATGAATGCTACTAAAATATACTGTGAAAATATGTACAGTATGTATGTATGGGGACAGGTTATTTTTCATAGGAAATCTAAATTATTACAATAATGTAAATAGTTTTATCGAAATATCCATTTAATGGTTGTTTTGAACCCAATGTGAATTGAATTTTGTATATGTATTAACTAATTCTTATTTGAGTAATTATCATGAGCTAACCAATAAAAAGTATGATTTTTCAAGTAACCTTAAACCTTCCTTTTGCTAGCATTCCAATGTGGGCATACTACAGTTTATAGATACCTCACCAGTCCAACACTTCTGGTAATCTGACACTGGGCAAGTGCCAGGTCGGTAGTACATGAACATAAAACAAAACAAAAAAATAGATGAGTTTCGTGTGCGATGCAATGATATTGAAGATGGACTGCACGTGGGTTTTTCTTGTTTTGGTACTTTGTACATTGCCCTTGTATTGTTTTGTGTGATTAGTTTTACTCAGTTGGTGACGTATTCATAAACAATGTTTTGCTCCCAAAATCCATCCAACACTCGCTGGTCCCATATAGGTGGGATTACAGAGATTCTATTATACTGTATTTATGACAACAACTTAAGGGACACTTTTATCTAAAAATTGAGAATGAAGAAAATGTAAATTGTTTATAAAATCGTTATCATTGTGAACTTAATAAAAATCATTTGATGAATGTAATAAATGTGTTTTGAATTTCTAACTTTCACTAGTGGTGATATTTTCAAATTCAGTGATAAGCTAAAATCCAGGATAAGCACACTTTAATCGTATCTTAGCTTTTATTGAACAAATTTTCTCAAGAGAATTGTGGCATGTTCTAAATCTTTCAAGGTGAAACTTCTTGTTATTTAGTTGGCGTACTGCAGAGGCGTAAAACTTTGGTTTATGTTGGGTCGGGAAGGGCGGCACTTCAAATGTATAAGATAGTTCTTTTGAAATACTTTACAACACTTAAGATTTCATTACAACATACCAAATAAAGGACATGAAATACTAATTTAAAATCTTATTCTCTGAAACAAATTGTACGAACTTGAATTTTGTTTACAAAATCGAAGGCTATTTGTTTCATATCTACTGTATTTTATTTACTGTAGTAGAAACTGATGTACATGATTGATGTATGGCTTCTAAAGGGTTAACTCTGCTTTTAAATATGTCATACAAAATTGGGGTGGATGTCGTCTCCTCCCCCGGGGTTTCATGCCATGGTGTACTGTAAAAAATACTTATGGCAATTGGCTTAAATTGTTTGAAAGAATTGCAGTTTAGCCGTATTAAAGTAGAATTTGGATTTTGTAATGTAATGATTTGGTAGTGGTTTTTCTCAATGTCTAATAGGAACAAATAAATTGTTAAAGTGCTTTTAAATTAATATTTATTTCATAATAAAATTATCTCAATGATTAAAACAATCTTAGTTAATTTTGACAGAAAATTAAATAAAATTTTGATGCGTTCTTTTTTGGTTTATTTTTAAGAAAGGGGAACTAAAATTTCTTGATATATCACGAGTGAAATTATTGGATATCATGAAGATGGATGCTGCAGTGAAAAACAAGAATGGGTATAAAAAAAAAACATGTTTTTGAGACCCCACTTTTGTTTTGTGGACATTTTTGTTGGATATTGAAAACTTTTGGAACTGATTTAATGTTGTTGTAAAAGCTTCCTAAATGCTTTTTCTTTTGCCCTGTCCAAATGAAAAAAGTTGATAAAAAGGTTGTGAGAACCACAACAGTATATAACTGTATATTGATTGAATATATTGATATATTCCATAGGGAACTAAATCCAAAAAAAAATTTAATTGAGAAAATGATTTTACGTATTGTCTGCTCATAGGGATTGTATGTTCTGGTCGGTTCATAGTGCCACATAACTTTCTTGAGGGCAGGGCAAGGGTTTTGGGGGTTAAACCCCCTCCTTATTGGGAAGAAAAGTTTTGAAAGGACAAGTACTTGTACTGTACACTGTGTACCAAAGTACACTAAAGTGTACTTTAGGTAGGTAGGTACTTGGGGTTTAACGAGGGCACCGACTGGCTTTTACAGCTATGTCATTTGGCCCTCAGAC
>JAQIWH010003683.1:0-19102 GCA_034695005.1 Cryptops parisi
TGTGCGTATCCGCTGCGTGCTCAGCTATCCGCTGCGCCGTTTAATTATTGTGAACCAGGAGGAGTCAATCCATCCACTTGATCGCATTTTTTATGCGTTCGATTCCACGCGTTGCAAATTGCAATTGAAATTAATTTATTATTTAATAAGGTTTTTAAAAAAAAAAAAATTTAAAAACGATGCTGCTTTTAACAGCAACGCGTTAGGGCTCAGCTAGTAATAAATGTATTACCATATCAATACAAACATAAGCAGTAACTAATGAGATGAAGTAAACATAAAACACTAACTTTAACCAACGTTGCGAAACAACATGAGTTAAATCATTGTTTATTAATTTAATCAATCACTTTTCTTCATTTTTGAACGGGCTTACAGCTTGTATGAAATAAAAGATATTTGTGTCAGGTGTGCCCAAAATCTTCTCATAAAACGACTATCCAGGGGTGGCCAAACTGCGGCTCGCGAGCCACATGCGGCTCTTTGAACTTTAATATGTGGCTCGATTAACTCTCATAAAAGTTAATATTAAAGGAAAATACGAAAAAATGTTAAAAATGGTGGGAAGCTGAGGGATTAAAGAAATTTCAGGCCAATAAAACAATTTGAATGTTACAGTAAAAACGTGTGTGTAAATTTTGTTCATGTCTTGTGGCTCTCGAACATTTGAAGTTTTTCATTGTGGCTCTTACATTAGGCAAGTTCAGTCACCCCTGGACTATACTATAACTTTTGATTCCATGTTTATACTGTATATAGTGTAAGAAAAATATGCCGAGTCTAAAATCATCGAATATTCCGTATATAGTACAAGTAGGATCGACTTTTGAGCACTTTTGAAACTTGAGCACAAGGTTGTTCAAGGTTGTTACTATTAGTTACGTTTCTCACATCCAAACAGTTATTTTTATGAGAGGTCAGTATGCCTGTATCACGTTAACCAAATACTTGGTGATTGGTTAAAGCGCAGAATACACCACCAACCAATTTCGTCACTGCTTAGTCATGTGGTAAAAACATGACTGTTCTGAACAATGACTGTTCGGGTGATGTCGGAGAGACATGACTGATTGTGACATTTGAACTTTTACAGTCAGTTTGCGACCATGAGCTCTACTCTTGCTGCGACAGACAATTTGCGATAATAGCCCTAATATCACTTAAGACAGTTTCTGACAATGGCGCTAATGTTGCTTAACCTTTGGACTGTTCCGAATTGTAGCAGTATCATCATCATGAAACTATGACGTGTCGTTAGGAGCGATAATGAGAAGTAGTGTAGCAGCAGTCTCAGCTTCAAATGTCATCATTGTGGGAGAAGGACAAATTCGATCAGCAGATATGTCGAGCAGTTTGTTTGGCCAACGAAGCGATGCTTGGCATCTGCCCATGCTTCTTTTGCGCTTAATGGCTCGAATGACAGAGCCTGACGGGGCACCCTTTTCTCTTCTCTCACGTCACTGATCTTGCCATCTGCGAAACGGATCGGCAACGTCAATTAAAAGTTCAACCTAGTGAACTCGCTATTCGAGCTTTTCTGTCTCTTGCGAGGTTCATTGAGCATTCCATAACATGGTTGACGAAAAGTTGGTGGAGCCAACTGTTTGGCATACTCTTCTCGTGTGACAACCAAATGTGGAACAATCCCTAAGGTTTGACAATCATCGATATGGATGACTCTACCTTCGAGAGGAAAGTAAGCCGTGACTCCGGTTCCTTTTCTATATACGTATATATATAGTTTTTTTTTCATTTTTTCTTTTTTTTTTTCTTCTTCTTTGCCTATTTCGTTCGGTAAAATTGATGAAAATGTTCAATGACCGAGAAGCTGCTTTAAGCAACTTGGGTTTAATCCGCTGGAATTGCTTCAGCGCTGAGACGAAGCTATCAGTTTGTGCTTGTCTGTCTGGAGACTTGTGTTGACTTGCTTGTTTGCATGCTGATGAGGACATTCTTTTTGCAATAATCAGCTTGGGATTACAAGGTTCGTTTTGTGGCTCGGAAGTGGATATTAATACTCTTCCAGTTAGAAGGAATCCAGTTCGATCGATGATCCAACATCTAATTTAGTGAACCAAATTCGAAAATTCGAATACCAGAGACATGTCTGCACACTTCAAGCTGAATTAACACTAAGAAATTAAACAAACTTCTAAAATGTCTTTGGTTCGATCCCAGGCTTAGGGCAAAGATTTTTAAATTCTTGTATAAATCTTTTACAGATACAAGAACAATATGTGTTTAACGTATCATAAGATATGATTTTCAAAATGACTTTAAGAACAAATCATAAAACTCATACAGCTGAGATGATTTATGTTATTAAAAAACGCATGTTAAAAAAAAATCGCGTAGAAACGAAATTGTGGGCGCGTAAAATGAGGGTCGTTTGTGTTGTTTTTTTGACCATTTATGGATTGGTGATCTCAAGTTTAGTTTTACAAGGGCTTTCTTAAAAAAAATTCTGAAGCAGCTGTGAAGATTATTAAAAATTTGAGTTATTAAAAAATAAGGGGAGATTCACATAAAGGTTTATTGGCTTATTGATCATCTTTATTGGAAAAAGAGATTGTTTATCCCTGTCTGAATGGTGCACAAAACAGTATTTATTTACTGGTGTATTAAATCTTTGAGTAATTTACTGTTTTGTTAATATAAAAAATAGTGTAGTATAGTAGATACTACTTCCTATTAAAGTGATATTACATATACACCCAGTGATATACCCGGAAGTGTCATTTTATGGTCAATTTGATATATGCGATTTCGATTTTTCACTACTTTATTGTGGAATGGAACATCCGCATAAATCGAATACCACCCTCAAGGGTTTTATGTTTTTATATTTTATATCAATATATTAATACACATATTAATATCTCGTATATGATTATGCCATATCGAATGCCTTTGACATATAAGGTGTACAACAAACATAGCCTAAGTGAACCGCTAGGACTACTCTGAGTTTTAGCAGTATTGATTCTGAGTGATTGCATCAGTGCGTATTAGGTCGAATACCGGAAAGTCTGCAAGAAGTGGATTACCAAATTTCATCAAAAGGCAAGACTCATGTCATTTTTGTTTTGCAGAACTTTCTTTATGTGGTCCATAGTAAAACAAAAAAAAACACATTCTGGCAAATCAATAATTCAGATATGTTTTTCCATGCCGAGTTGGTTTCTTTGCATTTTTTTCCATCACAAGACCCAAAAACTTGTGCACACCTCAGTGCATCGGCATTTCTGTTGTTTGGTTCGAATTTGTTGTCAGGAACATTCTTCGACAAGACGTAAACAGTTCGCTGCCCGACTTGAACTCGGAATTGGGCAATACAAGATTGTAAAAGTTTTATGTACAGTTTTTTTCTTTTTTTATATACATTTATATATATATATATATATATTTATATATATATATACATGTATAAGAAACACAGGGACCTTGATACCGCAAGTGTTTCTTGGAACCAACTGTTTGGTACCACTGTTGTTGTTGTTAGTGGCATTTTTTGTTTTTAGGTTTTTTTGAAGATAAAAAATGTTGAGCTTTATAAGCTCTTTACTTGCAGAGGTTTTGGAAGATGTATTGTGTAATGTGTGTACCCATTTTTTATACTTTATTTTGTGGTATGTTTTTTGTTTTTGTTTGTAAAGACGTAAGTTTTGTGGTATTAGTTCTAGTTGAAAGAAATCGCTGAAAAATCTTTTCAAAACAATATGTTTTTTTTTTTCGTTTCTTTTCCGCTTAAGATTTCTATTTTTGTAGTTGTTGTTTTTACAACTTCAGTTTGTTTTTGTTTTTTGTTTTTTTTTTACTTTTTTTGTTTTGTTTTTATTTATTTTTATTTGTAGTTGTAAATTAGTGTTTTTTTAATGGAAAAAGTAATCTTTTATTTTGTAAACAAACTACAAATTGGGCAAACAAATTTGAATTGTCCTTAAAAGGTCGTGATACATTGAAGAGTATTTGTAGCTGTTAAAAGATAATAAAAAAGTTATATTTACATTTTTACTAGGGATACACACGTTAAGGCGAATTTTTAGCACTGGACTTGTCTAGACACAATAAATTAGCTAAAAGTAATGTAAAAGAAATTTTTTATTTCGGTATTTGTGGGTTTGCGTGGTAAACACGCTTTGAGCGCTAGTAGTTGAGATTAGATAAAACAAACAAAAAACGAATCAATTTCATGATTTAAATTATTTAAGTGTTGTATTTTTTAAACTGGTATTTATACTCATAGCCTACTAGTTTAAGTTGTCAGTTAAAAACAACAACAATCCCTTGCTTAACCACTAGCACCACAAGCGTTTTTTCTACGCAAACTGACTTAAATCTAATATTTTTAGGTCGACTATTGTATTTTGTCGACTTTGTATCTGATATTAAATATCAGATACAAAGCTAGATGTGATAGAGTAAGTGTATATGAAATTATTATATGTTACCAGCAATGTATAGAATCCAGGCGTTCTATAGAATGTCAAGTTTTTTTGGCAAAGTATGAAATAACATATTTGTATACAACTGTTTAGGTTTGTTATGGTTGGTTCAGGTTAGTTAATAACATTGTCTCTAAAAAAGAATTAAGTTTAAATTTAGTTCTAACTCTAAACCGAACCTTTTGCTTATTCCAATGCTAATTTCATACATTGCCTATTTTATAGAAGGCTTGTGTCATTCTATTGGATCTATATATTGTCGGTGACATATAGATATTTGACAAGACAATATACTGTACAATGCAACTCTCGAATATTTATATGAATTATAGCGCACGTTCGTAAATCGAACGTTCGTAATCCGAAAATTTCCTGTTTTGTTTCACTTTGTTTTTCCAATATTAATTCACGCAAAATTTTCAATGGAATATTTTCAGTTGGGTGTGTTGTTGGCATGATTGTAAGATTTTGTTTTTTCTCTTTCGGAAGCTGGGAGTGTAAAATATTTCGGGAAGTTATTTATCGTTGGCACATGATCATAGATAACATTAACTAATGCGAATACACATCCATGAAGAGAAGGTGGAATCATTATTGCAGACACATAGTATAAGTTGGAGGGGTGTTTTTTTTTTTTTAGTAGAATGTTTTTTTTTTCGATTCACCAATAAATTGCACCGACAGTTTATTTTTAACACGCCAACTGTTGGTTAAAGTGCCACAATTGGTGATTCGGAGGCCCGACACGTCATAACTAGGCAAGGGCAACGGCCTGCATGATAGTCTAAGTTTTAATTAAGCAAAAATATTGTGGCCCTAATGGAATGCCCTTAATGCCTCATGCTCGATTTAGAACACAGAGTTTAAAAATAATATATATAGATATATATATATTTTTATTTTTATATTTTATTTTTTTCTGGGTTCATACTGCATGCCAAATCATCCATATATATCGGGTGTTGTGGAAACAAAATGTCTTCCACCGTTACCATGATTACGAGAGCTCTGAAAAATTTGTGGTTGAAAATGAGAACCTGGTTAATTTATAGTATATAATTTTAATTACAAATAATTTAAGTTACAAATGGAGTTTAAAAGTGAAAATAATTAAAACACTTCATTATCCATTTATATTTTTAAAAATTCGTGAAGTAAGTTTTCGGTGATTATAAATATTTTATGGTATGTTAGTCATACCCAGAATTTAGTGAAATGCAGTTTTCACTAGTCAAAATTAAATTTAGCTGATCGATTTTGGAACCTTCAATTAGAGCGTTTGACGGTCTTTGGCCGCATTAACTAATCTAACTTCGTGGTTAAGGTTAATTGGGTTTTTTGACTAATGAGAACAGGTTTTAACTGTGACATATCAAATCTAATAATATGTTTGGTATAGAATATCATTTGACAATATTCTATTTATAGTAGCCTAACTAATAATTACTTACGAATAATTGAAGGGCCTGGTGTGAAAAAGGATGTTAAGTAAAAAAATTCTCAAAATTGTCTTGAAAGCATTTTCGAATGTGTTAGGTGAAATTCTACTTTTCTAACGCATACGTTTGAGCAAAACATCAATATGTGCAAAGCTATTAGTGCAAAAAAGTTTGAAATAGCCCATAGACGAGTTCAGATCTTTAAGCGCGTTTTCCTCGAAATTGTAAAAATGTTACTTAACACCTTTTTACACCAGGCTCCCTCTATTATAGTTCTAATCACAATTTTTAGTAAATTTTGTTTCGTGTTGTTTATTTCTAGATTTCCACAAAGAAAAAAAAAACGAAGAGTGGATTAATTCGCGTTTCAAGTTCATAGCCTTGGAATTCAACTACTTTAGCTCCTGTATCACAGTTCAACTTTTTGGTAAGTATCATTGCAATTCTCTCTCACTCGGGGTTCTTTGTTGTCACAATGCATAACTTTTAGTAAGTGTTTAAGAATGCTGTTTGAACACTAGTAGACCAGATAGAGAAAAGTGTGGCGTGGAGGTTTTTAGGTATGTCAGATTTCTGGTTGATGTGTTGGAACATTGGAATGCAGTCGGTTATTTCCTCTCGCTCGCCAGGCGGCAAACACAGTCAAAAAGTAGATCTCTGAGGAACCGTCCGTCATCCTGTTGGAAGGATCAAGCGTTTGGCTTGACATCCCTCTTGGCACCATTGGCAACTCCACTTGTGTGTTTTCTCCCCTTCTTCATCTTCGTCTCTCAATCGACTCGACTATATTCCTGCATTCGAGTTAATCTTCTTGACAAAAAGCGTCACTCGTCTGGGGGTGATTGACAAACGTTTGCACATTGGTTGCGCTTTGAGCGAGAGAGAAAAATTTGCGCCAGCTTTTGTGTCACAGACGTTTGTGAGCGAAGTGTTTGGGTAAACAGTCTTATTAACCCTTTGTTGACAAGCAGCCACTGGTGATTGTTTTACTGGGTCGACAACGAAAAATGATTCAGGGTGAAGTTTTGGTCTGGTTTGAAAGCAGTGTAAATCACCCCTTTAATTGTCAGCTGCTGGTTTGTGTTTGGGTCTACTTGATTAACGAGGTTGATGAAATTGAGGAATTTAATGTCATTCCATTGGGAGCATTTTTACCGAGTTATTTTTGCATACTCTTTTTTTAATAAATAATATTACAGGTAGTCCTCGAACTTACATTCGGCAAACGATTCGCATAATATCGAAGTTCTCATTACAATAATTACTTAAATTCTAAAGGGAACGTTTAAACAACACGTGCTGTACACATTGGAAACAAATCAGTAGCTGTAGGAACGTTCAGTCATTTGTACATCATTGCATTAAATTGTGTGCAAGTGACATCGTTAAATAATGCACCATGTCTGTTTCGTCGCATAAGCAGAATTGCATATACAAAACTCGCATAAATCGAATACTGTTCTTTAAAACTAGCCAGTTTGATGAATGATATCCAAATAAAAGACTATAGTAGGCCTACTCTATAATAGTTATATTTGTGATTAGGTGATTTCCGTCAAGAATCGTATACTGACATGGTTATACAGGGTGTTCCTGAAAGGTGTAGACGAATTTTAACCACAAAGTTACGCATCAAAAGAAAGTAAAACAACCCAAATCAGCATGGGTCCGGAAATACTTTCCTTCCGAGATAACATGGTGTGAAGTTATGTAACTACATTGACTTATAGTCTGAAACGCTGTTCAACTATTAGTTATTTGAAACGCTGTTGAGTTGCAAATAACTATGCATTTCTGATCTCATGCTTATATGGAATTTTTGTTTTGATTCATAGAATCTGTGGTGAAAATTTAAAATGAACTTTTTAGGAACACCCTGTATATAATATACTAGTAAATAGCTCGTCAAAAATTGTGGAAGTGTTTTGCTTCATTAACTCACGTTGCTTCGCAACATTCTTTTAGTTGTTTATTATTTTAACTCATATTGCTTCGCAATTCAAGTTGAAACATTTATTCAATTCACGGTTATTCAAAACACAATTATTCGTTACAGTTAGAGTATCGGTTCCGGAATAATTTTCGGGATTTTTTCACTGGGGTGGCACTATTATAGCTGGTGAGGACGAGCTTGCTGCAATTTTATTAGATAGATAATCGCATAATAGACAGTGTAAATTTTCAACTATTGTAAGCGTAAAATTATTTCAGTATTAGTACAAAGTATTTTACTCATTGCAAAATTATTACTTGCTTGGCAGGTAATAATGTTTCTATTCACTTGAGATCAGATGATGCACTAAACATAGTCGCATATTAACAAAATGTTATGGCATATAGTAATATGAGAGAACTTCTCTTGTCAATGACGGAATCGCATATACAGAACTCGCATAAATCGAGAAGGCTGCTACAGTACATTATGTCTTTGTATGGAATACATAGACATAATTAATATACAATTTATCTATGTACAAGATGTGTATCCAAATATCCATGTGTGAAACTCTGGCACTCGATAATGGTTCTATTTTGGTTCTATGTTTTGATAGAAGTGACATCAATGTCCGATTTTATGTTTCTGTTACAACAGTACGTTTACTTTACTAATGCCATTCCATTTTCAACTGTAGTAATTTGGAGCCTATAAACCTGTTCTGGTTTGTACATGGTAATTAGCGACATCGCAATTTTCGCGCGTCGTCAGTCGTGTCGAGACCTTTGAGAGAACAGGCTGTTGAAAGCATTTCACTGTCTGAATTCTAAGCTTCACGTATATAAGTGGGCATGATGAATGAGTTGTTGCGTCTCTAGTGTTGTTGACTTTGGATTTTGATGACCTCAAAGTTTACTACTGGTGGTGAAAAGTGGAATGCTACATAGGTTTTGAACCCACCTCTACTAGATGCCAAACAGCTCATTGTCGTCACTGTTGTCGACAACCTGATAACTTTTCATGAACCGTGTTTATGGACATAAAAATCAAGATGTTTACTCGAAACAATTGGGTAGGCGCAGCACGTGTTTTCTTTCACATACAGGGTGTCCCTCTGCAAAGGTTGTTTTTTTTCTTCATTATTGCCACTTTGCTGAGGGGTCTCTTTTTTTGTGCTAAGGTGCCTGTTGTCATCCTCCATGCATTTTACATGACATTCATGCACCCTCTGGTGTTTGTTGCCTTTCTATTCTGTTGGATGAATAAATATTGATCGCTATAGCATGTTAACCACAATCGAGCCGAAGCAAACTGGCATCACCGAGTTCCTGGAAAAAAATTTTTTGCTCCTTTTTTATTTATTTATTTATTTATTTATGTATTTTTTTTTTTGAAACGTATGATACACTTTCTAGTCGTGTTTCTGAAACTTGGAGGAAAATCATCTCGCGAAACGGAAATTATCATCCACAGCATTTTGCACCCGGCTCGCTTTGAGGTTGATTTTTGCCTGGCTTCCACTTCATTGCAAAGAGTAATATTAAAAATCAAGCAAGTTGGAGGACCGAGAGAAAGAGCGAAGAGAAGAAAAAAAAATTGCCCACTTTCCATTTCAAATTGAGCGGAATTAAAATAAAAAACGACGACGGCGAGCAGCAGCAATTTTCGAAAGACTGAAACTTGGCGATAATTTTGAATCGACAAATTTGATGCTGGGATTTTTACGTAAAAAAAATAAAAATAAAAATAAAAATTTAAAAACGTTTCTCCAACTAAGACATAGTGAAAAAAAAATATTGGAAAAAAAAAACAAAAGCAGGCTTTCTCATAGAAGCTACTGATTTTGGTAATCCACGTTTGTAATTGCATTAACGTAAGCAGCAATTTGAAAGAGCCAAAAAAAAATAGTAAGATGAAAGTTTTTCGGGGGTATCTGGGAATTGCCGGGAATAATGGATTTAAAGAGATGCACCTGATTAAGGGTTTGAATAAAACTTTTAACATTCGAAGAAAAAAAAGTTGACAATTTTGAAGCAGCAATTGTATGACTTAATAATGTCGAATGTGCTGAAGTTGATTTTGATTTTCTTAGGAAACTGCACAGATTTTCAATACATTCCTTTAGAATACATTCCAAAATATATTAAGATGAGTTTGTTTTTTTTTAAACTATAAATCTTCAAAATTAAGAATGTAACATATTCAGTTGATGAGTTCAATATTTTAATTAGTGCTAAACCAACCTAGTTTCTTGTAGTTTGTATATTACAAGAGTCAAACAGAATGTTCATCTTACATGGAAACTTGTTTTTTTATGCATCACTTATACTGATTTTTATGCATACAACATATTTTTCAAAATTTAGTTTAAGTTCTGGTAACAATATTAGAAAAGGGTTAAAAAAGAATCACAAAGTTCTTATTATACAGGGTGTTACTGAAAGGTCTGGTCAGATTTAACCAAAAACGCCACACATAAAAACAAAGCAAACAATGCATATAAACATGGGTTTTGAAATGTTTTTTTTTCTGAGATAATACAGGGTGATGTCACCTAAATGCGTAGGATTATATCTCGAAATTGATGTAGGTATTCAAATCAGTATTCATTTCCGGACCCATGTTTATATAAACTTTGCTTATGCTTTAGTTTGATTATGCTTATGCGTAGCATTTGTGGTTAAATTTGACTACACCTTTCAAGAACACCCTGTATAGCAGATATATTATTACTTCAAAATACGAGTTTTTGTTCATACGTATTGATTTTTGCAGATTCAAATGTATATTTATCATAGTATATGATTATACAGTGGAATTCGGTTATTATGATCTATTTGGGAGTCAATGCTTTTTGATAACAATAGCCGGCTGATAACATTAAATGTTGGAAATAAAACATTAAACAGTGTGTTGGAACCAACTAATAATGATAACTATAACTGATAACATTATTCGTGATTATAACCCGATTTCACTGTATAATGAAAATACCGCATAAAAGTGAATCCGCGTAAACCGTGGACCATCTGAAATTTATGTGTGTACAAGAATGGTATATTTTAATCACAGTACTAATCTGAGCAGTATTATACAGGGTGATTTACCACGGATTCCGACATTGTCATTAAACATTGTTAGATTTCGACACCTTTTATACAATAGTATTTGCTATTGAAGTAAATGTTGCTGAAGTTGTCACACATCACATTGAATTAATTGTTATCCTAGCTCGTTTGAATTTCACTCAACATTATGCTTTTTTCTAAGAACATCAGCTGGGGTAGTCGATACAAATTCCAAATTCCGCGTTTTTGACGTAATGGAATGTATTTCAATTAGGAGTTCTAGCTTCTTATACCATAACAAGAAGAAAAATTGTAAGGATTTTCACCCATTTTGATTTCATGATTCCCACTCCCTCTCCATATCCTCTGACATTGGAAGTTTTAAGAACAAGAAGAAGGGGGGGATTTATTTTTTCTTCTTTTTTTTTGGAGACATTTGCACAAAGCAATTTTTCCTTCATTATGCTAACGGGCTCATCCTCGAAGGAGTAGCGTTTTGTGTGTTCTTCTTCCGCTAATTTATTTCCGGACTTTTGCAGCATTATTTATCGCTGGCCATTTCTTCCCCGAGGGGGGAATATGTAATTAGGCCTTGGAGGGGGCCAATGACGTCATCTTCACTCATAAAAATAGAATAGGTTCTGTGGGTGGGTAGCAGCAGCAGCAGCAGTTTCCCATCTGAGTCAAAGAGAAATAAAAGATTTTTCAGGGCCCATTTTACATCTTGGAACGACTCCGAAGTTCGCTCCAGTAGATAGAGATTTAGCTGAGAAAGCTGTCGTTACTGCGGTCACCATTATCAACGATTACAGTTTCCCTTTCCAAAGTGTTTACTACTCGTTCTTTTATTTCAAGGCTGAGAGATTTCAGTTTGTAAAGCGCGGGTTTCACGTTTATCATCTGATACTCTTCACATTTTGATGTTATTATAAACTTGGGAATTATTCTTAATGTTGTTGTTGATGTGAACAGACAAGTCATAGTGTGGATGATTGTATTTGCTATATGGGGAGTCTTCGATCTATGCGAGTTCCGAATATTCAGATTTTCCGTAATGCGACGAGATAAAGTAATCGCCATATTTGAAATACATTTTTTTTATTATGCGATTCTGTTTATAGGAACCGTTGTCTTGATGTTTTTTATAAACTCAAGAATTATTCTGAATGTTGTTGTTGTGAACATACAAGTCAAAAGTGCCATCGTGTGGATGATTTGATTCGGTATACAGGGAGTCTTCGATTTATGCGAGTTTCTGGTTTTCCATTATGTGACAATATAAATTATCTCAAGTACTCATCATATGTGAAAAAAATTCTCTACTGTGCGATCTTGTTTGTAGGAATTTTTTATTTACTCGAGTTCCGAATATTCGATTTTTGTATTATTTGACGAGATTTTTGATTTATGCGATTTGTTTTATATATAGTTTTGTCTGATTTATGATTAGAAATTTCGTAGATTCTCATTATAGACAGGAAAATTTTCTATATTCAATTATGAGGTATAGGTGTATATTATGTTATGATTTATTGATTGGTATGTTACTGGCAATGTATAGAATTCAGGCATCGCACAAAATGTTTGGTAGCTTTTGATAAAAGTATGAAATAACAACTTGTATAAAACTGTTTACGTCATTTAATGATTAGGTTAGTTTATTTTCTCTAAAAAAATATCATTCAAGCCCAAATTTAAACGTAACATAAATATTTGCTTTATATTACTATTCCAATGCTAATTTCATACATTGCCTAAACTTTGACATTCTATAAAATGGCTGGATTTTATACATTTCTGGTATATTTTATACATTTTGAAATGTCATGTTATTCTATATAGCATGTTGTTATTTAAAAGGTGAAAGCATAGTGTTTGAAGCTTAGTAGTAGTAGTAGTAGTAGACTTGTCGCTAGTTCTTTTACAAATTGTTTGGCACAGCATTTTTATGTTATGAAAATTTAAAACCGTGATTTATTATTTCACACACTTCCGAAGTTGAATTATTAACAAGAAAAAGACTTTTTTGGGGGGTTTGTTTTATTTTTTATTTTTTTTATATCTTATTTTATTTGTACCTGTCAGTAAAGCGAGCAGCCATCACCATCTCTCACCTTTAGTTTACGACATTTGACGTGAGGTGGAAAGACATAAAAGTTGGAAGTGCAATTCCGAATCAGCGAATTGATAAATATATATATACTGTGTACAGTAGTACTGGTTTTAACTCTTTCTACACCACCACGTTTTAGTGTTGGCGTCGCATTAAACATTCTCTTCGTTGCAGTTCGAGCTGCCACTGTAACAGCAGCAAAAGGGTTTGAAAATAAAAGACTAATTGAAGTTCACTTGTACCATGGGTTATTTAACTGAACAGATTTT
This sequence comes from Cryptops parisi, assembly GCA_034695005.1. NCBI lineage: Eukaryota > Metazoa > Arthropoda > Chilopoda > Scolopendromorpha > Cryptopidae > Cryptops > Cryptops parisi. Next base: position 13,271 of record JAQIWH010003683.1, read on the forward strand.
CTGCATGCTCAATGTGAACATTGTAATAGGGTGCTTCTGTACATTAACTTCGGCGTTCTGTTCCGTCATGCATAATGTGTTACTCTTTCGTTTATCTAATTTCGCTCGACAACTTTCACTTTTTAAGTTTTGTAAATTATTTGAGCGTAATTGCTAACTTAGCGTAAGATTTATCACAACAACGGTTCTCGGTTTATCACTACAACCATTTTATTTTTCTCTCCTTTCAGATTCTGCTTGCTTGCTATCTTTGGTTCAACATTCTCATGATGCAGGACTCGTTTATCTGGGAAATCAAGATGAGATTAACACGCGCAGCCATAAGTGATCGTTCGAAAAGGTAATTCTACATGTGTAACCTTTCATAACTCATTATAACTCGCTATTTTTCAGCGTATACACGGGGTATACGCGTATACTTTAACTTAAAATTGAAGAGCCTGGTGTAAAAGGGTGTTTACATGTTTGTCAAAAAATGATCAAAAATCATTTTTGAATACATAAATACAAAACATCTTGGCATAATGTCATTTTGGTACAAAGTATGATATTTCTCTTTATGTAATAATCATTCACATAACTACTCAATGACAAACTGTACATGTAGGACTTTAAATGTCTATATCTCGAAATTGACACGACGACGACAGTTGTCAATTAGTTTCGTTGACCTAGCAATTTGCAGCAGGACGTTGTGTAGTAACTTTATGAACTCCTAAGCAGACCGTTATTTCATGTCGCTATTTCAAAAAAAAATCAATTTATAACAGAAAATTTCCACTTGTGCATCAGAAAACTAAATCGCATAATAACGAATTGTTTTGTTGCATAATAGCGAACTTACAAATTGTATATAAAAACTTGCATAAATCGAGGACTTCCTCTCTTCCACAGATGTTCAATAATTTTACTATATATTTTGCGATACTAGTGATAAAATCATGTTTCTATATAGTTTCATTACTAGTTTGGTACTCCTATCCCATGCCTCCGTGCTATAGCACGCGTCCATTTCTAGTTTAATAACTTTAAATCTTATTTTAGAACTTTGTATACAATACTTGTATCATTTGGTTGTGTTAGAATGTTTACGTTCTTTGAAAATCAGTTGCAAGTACGGTACTTAACTGATATATGGTAATATACTGATATATATTCGTGATTTTTACAGTGAGTTGTAATATTTCACTCGTCTGATTGAATTTTGAGTACATGCGAACTATGAAACTATATTTACAAACAGTGTCATACCAAAGTAGTATAGGGTGAGTCTAGAACTTCTTTATCGGTTTCTTGATTTAACTAACATCGGTGCAGTTTTTTTTTAACGTCCTACTAAATAATACATCAATGTTATCTCTGTGTTGTATGAATAACGTTTTACTAGGGTTTTGAATCTGCATTTTTCTGGATGGGCTACTAGGGACGTGTAAAAACAAAGTGTTAGGTTTTTCCAGAAGGTAGGTGGCCAAAGGTGTCAGAAGGGACTAGTTGAGATGTTTTCGGGGTGAGGTCAATCGATGGTCCACCACCACCTTCGGGTAGGAGGAGGGTTCCCCCCCCCCACTCTATGGGTTTATGGCAAACGCACCCTGTGTCCGCGTGGGTCGCACGTGACTACGCATGCATTTTGCTGCTTAGCCACCTTTTGGGACGAGCCGACCCAGGCCATGATTGGTCTCGGACATACAATAGCCCCACTGTTAACACCATCCGAGTGACAATAAAAAATGCTGCCCCCTCCCCTTCCATCGAATCAAAATATCACCCCACTCCAAAGAGGTAAGAGTAGGAAGAAGAAAAAAAGAAAAGGACACCTTTTTTTTGTGTGTGTTTTGTTGTCTCCCTTCCACCTTGGTGTGCTCTTAATCTCTTTATCCGTTCTTTATTTCGTTTACAACAGACGCAATTGATGAGGTTCACGCCACTCTTTTCACACCCACTTTAGTCATTTTTTTCTTCTTCTTCTTCTCTCTTTGGCTGAGAAAAATTTCTTCGTTGTTTGGCCACCTCCTTTTCCCACTCCCTCTTGTAAGTAGAGGCATTCTAGCTTGTTTCAGTTTTTGGCTCCCTGACTGAAAAGCAAGACAAGAATGCTGTTTGCCTCCCTTCTGTTCTCCTTTTCACTTTTTGGCATTCTTCCGCCTTTTATCCCACCCAGCCCGCTCTTTGCAAACTCTTGTAATGACTGGAATTCCTCACACAGCGAAGAATGCCCCCACTTGGTCGGAATACCAACCATGAGAAACCAAAGTATCACGTGGGCGGATGGTTGTTGCAAACACCTAAAGCCTGTCTTTATTGATCTTTATACATATAAAAAAATAAGAGGAGAGGGGGGGGGAAGAGAAACTGCCATCTTAAGCGTGGCCCTTAAAGCTCTTCTTTGAGATTCCATTCTTTGCGTTTATTGAGTTTCGGCAGTTTGGGGTTCAGGTTAGTGTTTCCCCATTTTATGCGCTGTGAATTTTGGCGTTGGCATCTCTTGCACCAGAGAATAGTTAAAATGCTGAGCGGGTTGTTCAATAAATAGATTGGAAGTGTTAAAAGTGTTGGTGTAAGAAGAAAAAAAATTGTTGAATTTGGAATGAAGTATCGTGGTGGCAAGAATTTGAGAAATAAACTTTTATCCACAGAGGTGTCACAAAAAAACACGTGCATAGTTAATATACTTTTCACTGATATTTGTAAAGTAAATGCAGTTATGCTTGTTATAGATATTCTTGAATACGTGGTTTGCAATTTTTATTTGTTTTGTATCATGTTTGAGTTTAAGTTCAGAAATCTACTAAGTAATTGTGGAGTTCTTTTACAACTCCGATGATTGAGGCTCACATGAAATGTCATTACCAAAAAAAGTGTAATCGTGCTAAATCGGGGTTCCCTTAACGTTCTCATAGCGTATGCTCTAGTTATGCTTTATGGGATCTAAGGAGTCAAAGCGTTATATATCCTAATTTCGCGTTACATTGGGGAGCGTGTTATAACGGGAATCCAACAGTACGGTATTTAAATTGTTCGCCAGTGTCAGTTTGTGTCTTACTTTACAAGATGGTGTTACGTTATGTACGGAATAGATAATATTTTTACCAATGGATGGTAGGACCTATCTGGTAGATACATGATAGTGATGATTACACTTTATTATAAAAAAAAATATTTGATGAACTCGTATATGAGTGTAAAGCGTTTTAGAAAGTGCTAAATATTTAAAAAGTGCTTAAATTTAGTTAATCAACCGTAATAATAGTTTGCTAACAACCCCCAAAAAATAATACCGATATGATCATAAGCACATTTTTCGAACATACTTTACAGAAAGATAAGGTCGATGTAAAGTCCTTGTTTAGTTTTTTTAAATTTTAGGGTTTACACATGAATCTGTCTGTAAGAAAACGTTAGAAATGTGATTTAGTGTGATATATGTTTTGACAATTAGTGACAAATTAATCATGACTGTATTAGTATTTACTTTATATTACCGTTACAACGTGTGAGTGAAAATATGTGAAGTATTATAAAACTTTTAAAAAATAAAAAAAACGAATAAGTTAATTTGTAAAACGAATTTGTGATTCTGATTTAGTGAAAATATTCTTTACGGAAAAATTAAGAGACATCTAGTAAGGCAAGATAATACTGGGCAACTTAATTTGCCATATTGTTTGCCATTTTCTTAAAATACATTTTTAAAATTTAAAGAAAAAATTACAAAATTACAAAAGACCTACTGATGTTTGGAAAAACGACGTATAAATTAGCACGATGTTTGAAATAACGGCGTCATTGCATTTTTAAATTTGCCCGTAACTTGAGACCTGTCAACTAAAGTTAACAGATTTTTTGCAAAACCTGTTCATTTCTTTTTTATATCTACGTATACAGTTAACAGGAAGTTTTTTGTAATCTTGAATTTGAAGATAAGTACAAGACGTTTTTGTTTGTTTTCTCAAAAAAACTTTATTTTTTTTTTTTTGAGTTACGCCGTTATTCCACCCAACTCCTAGGTAATTAAAATTTGCGAATCATGTTTAGTTTAATTTGTATTAAATAGATCAACTAACCAAGCAGGATGCAGTTTTGTTTACGCGAATGCGTTTCGAGGGGCTATGTTAATTAAAATTGCATTAACTAATGGCTTTAGTGAATAAAAGGTTAGGCCTATTTAGTGTTGTACTGCGATGGAATCGCTTGTGTCTCAGTGTAAAGGAAACGCGCTTGTGATAAAAGTAACCAAAGCAGGGTAGATCAATAAAGTTGAGCATACAAGATGAAATTCATGTTGAAACAGAATACCGCTATTGCGTGCGTTATAGCGAGGCCTTCTATAAAGTTCATTGAGCAAATTCGCTTTGAACAAGTTGGATAATCACTGGGAACATGACAACTTGTTATACGCTCAACACGGTGACATGAATTTCAATTTTTGAGCAACAACAGCAGTCAGTTTTAATATTTGTGTTTGCAAAGCACCGAAGCAGTATACCCAATTCGGTTAAAAGTTTTGTGGTTTTATATACTCCAGTTATGATATTTTCCTATTTCGTTCAACCCATTCTGGAAGGGCTTCAAACAGGGAGATAGACAGACACGCACACTTGTGAAATATTGTATAATGATGATGAAACTTACACCCGGCCATGTAATCCGAATTTTCGAAACTTTATCTTATATTATAAATAACCAAGATTAGCGGGTTAATAACTTGGCGATTCGCTGGTTGATAGTAAGCAACTTGGAAGAAGTGGTTGACTTTCTCGTTCTCTGGTTTAATATAAGGGGCTTATCTTTTTAGCACCTGAAGCAGTGAACTTGATACTGTACGTTGCTGCCATGTATTCTATGGCCGTTTCCACCACCGAATTCATTTTATCGCCAAATGTTACTTTTCTTTGGTGCGTGTTTCGATTTCGGGATCAAGCGAACTCATCCTTGGTGTTGAATTCGCTACCCCGGTACCGGTATTAATTTTGACGAAAAATTCCGAGTCGTTTAAAATTGTTAAAAGTAAACAAGAACAGCATCTCTGCATTACGCTGAACACGCCTATGAAAGCCTGATATTCGCAAAACTAACAACGTTGTGGCAGTTTGAAATCTGCAAAAAGTTCATTTTGAAAATCACGGATAAAACGGTCACTTCGAAGTGTCGCTAACTTGCTTAATTTTATGAATTCCGGAGAACCGATTGCACAGACATGTTATTAGTGATGCTGGCAAGACGCTTGCAAAGTTTTAAGCTAAATTCATTTTTCATCAAAATTGGAAAAAATCCTAAGCCTTTTAGTCAATTTTGACAAAAAAAAATCAAGTTGTTTAAAATCGTTTATTTATTTATTTATTTATTTATTTATTTATTTATTTATTAGTCTACATCCCATTGGGACAACATACAAATCAAAGAAAATATATAAACAAAAAACAAACAAACCAAAACAATAATAAAACCTGCACAGACAGCATCTGACAACTATGCACTGTAGATTATAGCATCTTACTGTAATAAAAAGTTTGTTATATGCATGCAGTACATTTCTTATTATCCGACATGTTCAGTTGTGCGAAGGGTCGTGTAAAAGAGAGGGGGATATTTGGGGGTCAACCCCTACCCTCTAATTTGAAAAAAATTTTTTTTTAGAAATACTTCTATATACAACCTCTGGCAAAAAGTATTTAATATAATATTTGAACATTGATTTTCCTCATACAAGTGGTGAGCGTGTGATTTTTCAAATTAAAACAAACAATGAGCTATTTAATGGATTATTTATACTACCAAATGGTGATTTACAAAATAAAATAAATGGATTCATTACAGAGTTATCTGTCTCTA
>JAQIWH010003684.1:0-19100 GCA_034695005.1 Cryptops parisi
AGTGGCAATTCCATGTTAATATGAACCCAAAATGTCTATTTAATTTTAAAGTAATCAAATTTGATGTTGTCAAATTATGATAATTAATTACTAATTATTATATGAAGCACTGTAGGGTTGACATCTTGTATAGTAATTTGAATAATATCATTTTAATGGCAAAGTTTTGGCTATCATCTCAACGTAATTTTGGCTTGTTTAGTTAAATCTATTTTCCAGGTTACGTTAGTCATCGTTTTCACACGATGATAGTTTTGGCGATAGTGCTGTCATGACAGCGACAACTATCTTCGGATAAATGAGGCTTTATATACAGTAGTATCAAAAATATTAATGAAATATGTTTTAATTGTAGATAAACATTAAAAATTAAATACTAAAGTTGACATTAAACATCATTTAACACGAAGATAACTGTGACCATAGTCACTGTCATGACAGCAATTACCGCCAAAACTATCGTCGTTTAAACGCACCTTTAATCACATTACACGTTTTCAACTTTATTACATTTTAAATAAAATTAAAGTTTCATATGATTTTGAATGATTAATTGTAACGTACTAATACATAGGTCAATGTGAATATAAAATAGTACAGGTTTACCAATTCACATCGAGAGGTTGCAAAATGGTTATGTTAGTCACAGTACTAACGCAATTACATGACTTCCATTTGAATTCACCAAAATTAAAAATTTATATTATTAATATAAAAATATACAATTTTAATAGCATTACTCATAGATTTTAAAAAATTAGCAAAAAGATTGATATTCATAATCCAAGGGTTATGTTAGTCATCATGGAATTACCCAAAATTCATCATCTTAAGACGTTTTGTTTAAGAAAAACAAGTACATTACAAATGTTACTCCTGATGTTTTAATTTAGTTAATTCAAGGTTTCACCATTTGTTAGTAGTTTTTTTTATATTATGTGAACGGTCATGTCTAACTTAATGCGGTTCTATGCGTTGTATGCGTTTTTTGGTACATTGGACTAGTATCTTCTACTAATAGAAGAGTATCTTTTAATAAACGTCTGTAGGTGGCAGCATGCGTTTAATTCCCAGCTCGCGCACTCACTCACAAACTCACAAGCAAAGCTAATATAAAGAGTATAAAAAGTACATTAAAATGATTTTTAAGCATACTCTTTATATACTGTCATACAGATATACTGTATGTACATACATAATTCATTTTTGATTTGTGCATGTCTCGATTCATGCGAATTTCGATTTATGTGAGTTTAAAATTATACGATTATTTTATTTTTGATTTTTTCCAATTTTTGATTTATTTATTTATTTATAAGTTGGACTATACTTTTTTTTTTTAAATTGGATTTATTCGGTTGGCTTTTATGCGTTTTTTGGTACATTGAACTATACAGTAGTCTGTGGATGGCAGGGTACTGTATAGTTACTCACAAACTTAACTCACAAGTGAAGCTAATATAAAGAGTATAAATAAAAATAAAATTAGTAAGGTTAAATGAGGTTAAATGAGATCTTTTAGAATCAGTATAGAATTAGAACACCTTTTAATCAATTCGAAAAAAAAAATTGTGATACAAAAGTTTTAGGTTGACAAAAGGGAAGAAGATAGGGTTTTCTATTTTGGTTTTTAAGTAGAAAAGTGAGGCGCTATCTTCGCTCATTTGGAACTAATAAAATGAAGTCAATTAAAACGTACGATGACTATAGAAACGAGCTATCGATCGGCTCCGCTTGATTAATATTCCAAAACTTGGTGAGCAGCTTTATTAGACGAATTTTCTTTCGCTTGGTCGAGCGAAATTTCATTGAGACCAAATTTTTTTCTTCTCTTCATTTCGTCTGCTCAACTAACAATTGTCGTCGTAAGTGAAACAGAATGGATTGAGAAAGATAGGGAGAAGAACTGAAAATGAAATTCCACTCCACAGATTGAGTAAGGCCAAGTTGAACGTCATTATAGAAAATGAGACACTGACTGCAATTGGCTATCAACTGAGCAGGAAAAAAATAATAGGATTTTTCCAAATAAAAAATGTAATGAACTGAAAACTAATTCATAAAAATCTAGTTTTAAATTTGTTTTTTTTTAAATAACTTTTTATTTACAAATAAATTTTTATTTTATAATAGTTTTGATAACACTAACCGACTAGTTTAATAAAATAGAATCAGTTTATTGTAATTGATTGATGTTATCAATCAGCTATTTTTATCATAATCAATCGGTTCCAATACACTGTTTAATATATTGTTTTATTCATTGTGTGATATGATCAGGTGGTTATTGTTATCAAAAAAGCGCCAGTTCTAAAGTGATCATAATAACCGGATTCCACTGTAATAACGATTATTTTGTTTGACTAATGATCGATTGAATTAGGTCAGATATGTATTATATATGTTGACAGGATGATAAGTTCGAATCTAGTATCCTGAAAATTAATACTACACGACGCCGCTTAGTGGAATCAAATGGGTGACAAATAATAACCGATGCGTTTGAAATAAAGCTTTTGTTATGTAAACTGATTAAATTAGTTTAATTATATGTTATGTATGTTCAAAAATTATGAGTTAAATTTTTTTTTACAATTCTAATTGAGTGCGACGACGTTTATTGGAATCGGTTTGGGTCTTAATGGTTAACGAATAGCCATTGATAACAATAACCGATAAGTTAAAATAAGACTTTTGTTCAACTGATTAAATTTCTTTAAATATACAGTATGTCATGTTTTAAAAAAAAATTTATTAAATTAGGATTTATTTTTAAGATCTTTAATAACACAGTTCACATCGCTTTTTGGAATCACATCTAGACGTAATAGTTAACAAATAACCATTGATAACAATAACCGACGACCTAAACTGGCGGTGTTTTTTTTTATATTTAAGATAAATTTTAAATTTTATTTCATTTTTTTGTAAAAAAAAAATAATGTGTGTTTAAATTAGTTTTAAATATACTGTAGTTTTAAATAAAAAGAGGATATTGACCAATCTTTATTCTTAGAATTGCTGATTTTTGAAGAGAGGGATACTGAAGAAAAAAAATAAAACTTTAGAAAGACAAATGACATTTATCTCTTGTGGTTCTTCAAAATCTTGAAGGAGGGTTTAGGCAAGGCTTTCTTCTCCATCTTGTCTGTCCATCACTTTCATCCCTCACTTTTTTTTATCTCTCTCACTCACTTTTCTTGCCTCTCTTCTTCTTCTTCAGCCACTTCACTACTCTGTCCATTCTTGGTCCCTCGTTATCCAGACATCATTTCACTGTCAAGACGGGAACTGGCGAGTTGTTGGGCAGCTGCTCCTAACCCCATTGCCAATCGACCCCTCCCACCTCTATCCTAAGATGAAGAAAGTAAAAATAGAACAATCTTGTCACACAAACCAAGTCGACTCGTTTTTGATAATAACCACCACAAACTTTGTACGTGTTAACCTCTTCCACTTTTTTATACGCTTTATATTAACTTCACTTGTGAGTGAATGAGTTGTGAATTGTTTTCTACATATGAAAACAAAACTCGTTGGATGAATAAATGAGGTGTATATAGATTCGTCTTAATCTATCGAGTGACACTGGCTATAGGGCGTCAATGAAAAACCAATATGACGGACGCTACGTGCCATATATGCATTATTCTTTAGACCCTCTTACAGGCTGAATGGCTCGATGCATTTTGATGAATAAGGTGTCCATGAATCCGTTTTAGTTTCCCGAATGTCACTGCTGTTAGTTAAAAATTAATATGGCGGATGCTATATGCCAGTATATAAAGAGTATGCTTATAAAGCATTATACTTGTTAAGCATACTGTTTATATACTGTCGTATACAGATATACCGTACTTTATGTACAGAAATAATGCAAAGAATTTTTTTTAATTATTTCTGCAAGTTTCGGTTTATGCGAATTTTGACTCATGCGAATTTCGACTTATGCGAATTTAAATACAGTACTGTATATTCGATCGTTGAGTCATTCGATATTTAATTTATGCTAATTTTGAGTAATTAGATTTATTTCTGCAAGATTCGGTTAATTTATTTATTTATTTATTTATTTATTTATTTATTTATTTATTTATTTAATTATTTATTTATTCACTTATAAATGCGATTGTTTTTTTACATTGGACTTAATGCGGTTTTTGATTTATAAAAAGGACTTATGCTGTTCTCGTTTTATGCGTTTTTTGGTACATTGGACCATTATATTCCAGAAATAACAAACACCCCTTACATTTTCTTCGAACTCACATACAGACACAAGACAATATTCGAGAAACCCAACGGCATAAATTAATCTATATCTCTCGTATTCCACTCACCTATTATTCTCGCTTCCCGTACAATACTTTTAGTGATTGGAACCAATTACTATGAATTGAACAATCTCTTATGTCTTAGAACAATGTCTTAGAACAATCTCTATGAATTGTAAATCGAACAAATGCTCAAAAATTTGTAGCCATTTCAAGATTCAGCTACTTAGACACATAATTTTTACCTAGCATTTCTATTTCTTACCAAGGCTATGTAGTTTTCCAATAGATTTTACGATACGTTTTTGTCTCTACGGGATGCAACATTTTGAATAAATAAATAAATAAATAAATTCCCATAAACGACTGTAGATGGCAATATACGTTCAATTCCCAGCCCGCACAAACTCACTCACAAGTGAAGCTGACATAAAAAAACTTCAGTAAATAAAGCCTATTTCTTCATACCAAGTGTGTGTTAACAACCGACTCGTAACGACAAAAAAACAACAACAACTAAAGTTGTTGGCGATTTAGAAATGAGATCTCCCCTTCTGTCTTTTTAGCCCCCCCCCCTCCCCCTTTCTCAAAAAAAAAATAGAAAAAATCCAACATTGAAAACGGAAGAGGAATTTGGAAAAGCTCAAGTTTTGGAAAATGGAAAAGGCTCTCAGCTGTTGCGTGGGCGTGAAGCGAGTGGGATTACATGCAAGGTGGTGGGTTGGTTGTTTCGGGGTGGTCACCAAATCCCTAATCATTTCGTTGGGATTACCACTTGGAATCAGGGGTACTGCACACTCCTCGATGGCTCGAGACCACCGTTTGTTTCGGAGTTTGCAGCTTGATTTTCCCACGAGGCCCTTTGGGACTTGGTCGTTGTTGTGTTTTCTTCACCCCCACCCCCCACCCCTCTTCCTCACCATCACGACCCACGCATTCTATTCTGCTACCACGGGACCCATTTTTACTCCCATTGGCCCAATGTCTGATGAGAATCTAACCCACTCTTTGAAATCCCCACAAGTGCAAAAAGCGAAAGTTAGGAGTCATTTGGATGTCGAACAAAGCGATGGAATGATAAATTTTGTTTGTATTTTTTGTGTGTTTTTGTTGTGTAGTGATTGTTATGAACTCACTTAACCTCAGGTTGAATTTTAACATTCTAACCTAGGGTTAAGTTAGAAGTGAAAATGGCTTCAATCGTTGTATAGACTTTGATTTTTTAGTAATGAGGATTGAAGATCAACTTAGCATTAAATTAATATTTTTCAGTGTGGAAAATATATTTATTAGTAAAAAACAACTTATTAACCCGGGGTTAGATTTAACTTCTTTCCATTGGTGTTTATGTAATTGAATTTGAGGTTTACGTTTGAGGTGACCTTTTTAAGTTTTGTTAAAAATTAAGCTATTTTATTTGTGGTGCATTTGCCCTAAAGGGCCAGTTGCGCCAATACCAGTTGGTGAACTGACACGATTCAACATAAACTAAGGTTAATTTAGGATAAAACTTGTTTATCATTGAACCATACTAATTAAAGCTTAATTAGAGATAGTCAGCTGTGTAAGGTCAATTATAAGGTTTGACCGAATATTCAATTACAAATTTAACCTAAGGTCATTTTGCATCTTTTTATATACTCGTTATATTACCTTCACCTGTGAGTTTGTGAGCGAGCTGGGTTTGAACGTATACTGCTATCTACAGTCGTCTATGAGAATAAATTTGTCCAATGTACCAAAAATTGCATTAAGTGAAGATCTCATAACTCGAAAACTGCGTAAGTCTAAAATGTAACAAAAATCACGCAAATCGAATCAGAAACTTCAAAAATCGAAAATGGAATATTCAAAACTCGCATAAACCAAATTACTCAAAGACTGCATAAATCTAAAAAAATCTAAATCGCATGAAGCAAAATTATATATAAAGCACATTTTAGAAAATTAATAATAAATTTGTTTAATTTTTGGTTATCGGAGATACTATCTCAATAAGAATAGGTCAGGTCTATGTGTGTATATGTATGTGTCAAGAACGCTTTAGCCCCATTTTGTGCTACTAAATGGAGTTGGTTGGTTCCAGTTTGTGCTACCAGATGGAGTTGGTTGGTTGTTTTAACGTTCCATAATAATAACACCTTCACCTTGGTTGGCGGGTTTCACTTTTTATAATACCCATCGGGTGACGCGCTCCGTGCAGCACGAGCCTACTTCTAGTATATGTATAGATATACGATTTACAGTATATTGTGTAAACCGCATATATGTTACTGGCAATGTATAGAATCCATGCATTGTATACAATGCCTAACATCTTTTGACAAAATATGGAATTAGCGTTGAAATAGTTACGTTATGCAAGAGCTTAGGTTATTTAAATTTAGGCCTCAATTCATGCTTACTTTTTTTATAGAAAAAATGTTCTTAACAAAACGAAACTAACTTTAACGAACCTAAACAATTCAATACAAGATGTCATTTCATACTTTGCCAAAAGAGGCTAGGTATTGTATAGAATGTCTGGATTTTATCGGTAACATACATATAACCAAATCGTTCAATTTTATGTAGGAGTGTTTGACGACAAATTGAAAGACAGCTCATTATTACGTGTAAATCCAACGGCTTTTACGTTTTCGACAGAAAGTGCGTCTCTCTTTTCACTTAAATATATTTAACTCCTCCCGTATTTTTTTTTTGTCGTCATTATTACTCCTTGCGCCCATTTTCCATTTTCCTTTGACAAACTATATCCTCGGTTATTTTCCTAAAAGATGATTAGCTTTCAGTGCCAAAATTGACATATTGTACAAGTCAGTTGCTAGGCGATCGGATAACAGCCGTTTTACTCCGAACCAAAGAGTTTTATTAAATTTCACTTGGCTTCTCTATTGAATTTTATCTTCGGTTGAAAGAAGAAGAAGAGGAGGATGATGGGCAATTTTCTGCCGTTTTCGGCCAATGGTAGAATAAGAGAAACGAGATCTGCGAAATCATACTAAAGTGTCTCCTCTTTCTTTTCTTTCTTCTCAAAACATGGACGACATGTTTCCCGATGGGATTTTAACGTCTTTTCGCTGGTGTGGTGTTGTAGGTGTAACTTAAGTCTTCGACAAAAGTGTTTTGTTTTTTTTTTATCTTTTTGCCGAAACATTTTCTCTTTCGTTTCATCGTCTCTCTCGAAGTGACCATCCATTGCCGGGTTTATTGCTCTTGATTTTCGATTAGCGTTTAAAAGCGAACGGGAGAAAGTGTGACAACTTGCAAAGATTGGATGGTCCAAAACGGAGACACTTTGTTTAGAAGGAAAATTGATCGAATGGGTTTGTTGTCATTGAGAGCTTTGCACGAGAATCGTTTCTGCGATTTTCACTTTCTTCTCAAACGAGTTTTCCGATTTCCGATATTCTTTGGCGGATATTTTTTCGTTTATTCTTGTCATCTGCAGTTGACTTTACATATAAAAGCATACTCCATAAAGTTATACATTGTAGTTTTTGTTTTTTAACTGACATTTTTAAGCTTGTGAATGTAGAATTTGTGGCAAGAAAATAAGATACTTTTCTGTTAATTGGTATTGACGCTAGTGGCGTTACGGTAATTTGTATTACTCGACTTGTTGATAATTTTCTTTTTTTTTAACTAACCTAACCTGATCAGTATATATGTATAGATCCAGTTTAAGTTGATTAAAAATGATGGTACTTTTACTTAAACTGAGAAGCCGCTTGTGGCGCTTGTGGTTATGCTTGGGCTTGATGTTTCTAACAAACTAACTTAAACTAGTGTTTATGAATATAGTTGACAGTTTAGGATAGTTAACAATTAACAATTTATCATCTTAAAGTTATGATCTACTCTAATTGGTAGCGCCACCGCATCATGTGTGAAATTGCCGAAACTTATAACGGAATCAATACTCCAACTGTAACGAATATTGCCAAGCAATATGAGTGTAAAAAAATAAATAATTGTGACAAATGTTGCCAAGCAACATGAGTTAAAACAGTGAATTACGTAAACCATAAAATGTGTACTGCTTTTATGTTTCAACTAACCTAAAAACTGGAACCTACACCCATGCGCCACAAGTGGATTTTCCGTTAAAGGATAGGCACCAAAACGATAAAAAATGCACTTAGTAACACGTCGAGTGATACAAATGGTCGTCACCAGCGACAATTCCAGTCAACGGAAAATTACCGAATATTATAGAAACTAAACTGAGCTGAATAAAAACTGAATGAAAACTGGCAAGATATTTATTACATACATTCAAGCCAAGTGAAATCTAAATAGAACATTGGCACTGAATAAAAAAACAAACTGAAACTGAAATTAAACTGAAACTGAATTCATATCTGAAATTTATATTGCAACCGAATCTTTTCCGTTTATTTCTTTTTAAAACCAATCGATCTGTCGTTATATATTACTAGTAGTTAGCCCATGACATAGCACGAGAAGGGTGTTATTATGGAAAGTGAAACCAACCAACCAACTCCATCTAGTGGCAAACAGCACACTAAACAGCAGCAAAAAAAATAACACATTAATAGCGACGTCTTGAGGACGTCACTCCATGGGCGGGGCTCAAGCGTTTTATCAGTGTCTGTCACACAAACTTCACAGATCTTGGCTTTTATTATGAAGATTCTAGTGCAACGAGTGATGAAAATTCATGAAAATTCATTGGCGTTTTTTAGCTTTAAAAACGTTGAGCACCACTGAGCTACATATTACACTGAGTTATATTCTACATAAATAACGTCATCCTATAAAAAAATGAAAATACTTTATATATACATAAAATACGAGGTATACTAGTCATACATTTTTTAATTGTTGTTTTTCCATCAATAGTTTCCTGTCGGTGACATGTTAAGTTGACAACATTCAACGTTGTTGTCAACATTAACCAACATGTTTTTTGTTTTGTTTTACTATTATTTTAAAACCCGATGACATTAACAAACTCGTGTTAAATACCTCGTTTAAAATGGTTCTTTCATTTATTACACTTTATAACTCGTAATGGTTTAGTTGGAGGGATGACTAACCTTATTATGCGTGTGGTGTTTTCCAAAAAAATATTTTTTTATACTTTACTATATCGCGTGCCGATCATGATAGGGCTTTTCTTTTTAAGGGGGTTTCACACGGGGGGTGGGTGAAGTTTTGTGTTGTGGGTGTTGGTGTTAGAGTTTGAGGTCTCAATCAAAGCATTGAAATAACACAACCATCATTTCGTCACGCTACGCAGATAGGTATGTAATTAGCGAACAACGTCTATCGCCACGCCCATGTCACGTGATATCTTTTGTTCACCATTTCGGAAAAAAATGCAAACCACCGAACTCGTTAGGCCTTATCCCCCCCCAATTCGATGATCACGTGACATGATGAACCGTGAAAAAGTTGGAAACCTTTTTATGATAGGAAACAAATTAATACAATTTTAGTTTTTGTAATTAAGTGTAACGATGGGCTTCACTGCAATGCAGGTTAGTGTAAGGCAGAGAAGAACATGCCAGGCGGAGTTTTGTCGTTTTATTAGCTAAATTATATCAAATATGTTGTACTGTATTTTGTATAATTTGAATTTTTTTAAATTTTAATAGTACTATGTTGAAATTCTAGTAATTTTTATAATTAAAATAAAATTTGTTAATATTATTTTTAATAATTAAAACCGCTAAGTGCTTTTTTTATTATTAATATTAAATTTGAAGTATGATAACTGTTGCATGCATATTTTAAATATATATGTAATTGGCAATGTATAAAATTTAAAAATAAAATGTTATTTCATACTTTGCTAAATGAGGCCAGACATTTTATAAAATACCTGAATGCTAAACGTTGTGGGAAACATGCAAAATTTAGTAAAAACTAAAATCTTTTTAACGTATTTTTCTCAGTGTTTTACATAAATGTACACTACGTGTGTACACGTTTGTTAATTTATTATAAGTTTTATTTTATAGTTGCAATTTTTTTAATTTCGTATGTATACCTTTTTAAATTGTTTTGCTTTTTATTAAAAGTAAAGTTTTACCTCAAATGTTTTTTTTTTGCTTAACGTTAATTAATTTTTTTTAATTAATTAAAACGCTTTTGACATTATCTATCCCACACGTTCTTTATATTAAAAAATATACAACAAAAAAAATTAAAACAAAGTTTTTTTAAATAAAAGAAAATAAATTTTTTTACACTATAAATAACAATTTTTTTTAATGACAAAACTTTTCTCTAAACAACTTTTCAAAAACTCGAAACAAAAAACCCAAAAAATAAAACTTTTTTTTATTTATAAGTTTCACTTTACTAATTTTTCTTTCACAAACTTTCATCTTTTATCTTTCTTTTTAACAAAAAATAAAAAGTAAAAATAAAAATGTAACCCTTTTAACACTTCTCTCACACACATACACAACGTTCTTCAAAGTAGTAGAATCACCTTTAGGCTTGTTACCTGACAATTGTTATTACTCTTCTCTTTTTTCCGTTTTTCTTTTCCTTTTCTTACGCGCCACCTTTTCCCTTCACTCATCCGTGATAATTATTCTCTTCTTCTTCTTTCTTTTCTTTTCTTTTTATTTCTCTTTCTTCGCTCGTTTCATCTCATGCCTAACAGGGCAACACGCGCTCGATTCGCCCAGCCATTTTATTACGTGTGTAATTCCTGTTTAATAAAGCCAGACGCTGCCGGGCTGAAGGAAACAATGGAAAGACCCAAAATGGATGGCGCGGAGTTCTACTTTACTTTTCTTCTTCTTTCTTCTTCTTCTTCACTTACACAATTTATTACAACACGTTTTCCCTTTAACACCCAAGTAGCTAATCTGAGATTTTTCACCAATGTTAATAAAAAAAGGGGGGGGGGAGGAAGGTGAAAGACATCTTTCGGAAAGAGGGTAAGGGTGTTGTGTGGTATTTAATACTTAAAACTGGTTGTTGGTATGAATGATTTAAGATTTTGTGAGAAAAGGTGGTTTCTTTTTTGGGGGGAGGGGTTGTATGTGTGGAAATTGGTTTCTGAAATGGTCAGAATTATGGAAAGGGTTAGATATATAAGTGTTTTATTACGAGTTTTGAGGAAATTGTGAAACTTTGCGTTTAATGGGTTAAAAGGGTTGATTTAATACAGTGTAGAGAGAATTTTGTTGCGAAAGTTTACAGGAGTTCTTAAACATTAGACCCTTAATGTACAGAATCCAGGCATCCTGTAGAATGCTTAGCAATTTTTGGCAACGTATGAAATAACACTTTGTATACAACTGTTTAAGTTAGTTGATGTTAGTTTAGGTTAGTTAACGTTTTCACCCATAAACGTTTAAGCCTAACTTTAGGTCAAGCTTTAAACCTAATTTAAATTTTTGGATAACTAAGTTATTAAAATACTAATTTCATTCATTGCTTAAACCAGGAATGGCATTGTATAAAATACCTGAATTCTATACATTGCCGGTAACACATATATACACCGATTGTAGAAAAAACAAACTCAAAAAACAAGACAAAAGAACAAAAGTCGAAACGTCAAAATACAAGGAAAGTCAAAAAATAAATAAAAAGGAAAACAAGTCAAAAAGTATTTTTGACGTCTTTTTGACTTTTGTTCCTTTGTCTTGTTTGTGACTTTATTTCCTTCGACTTAATTTTCTTCAATCATATAACTCTCATATGCATGTATAATGAAGTACTATATATGTCACTGCCAATACATACGCATTGATACACTGGCTAAGCATTGTATGCAATACGTAACCTCTTTTGACAAAGTATGAAACAACAATTTGTTTAGACCTGTTTAGGTTAGTTTAACAAAAAACTTTTTTCTTTAAAAATTAAGCTTTTATTTTTTTTTATTGAAGACGGTTTTTAATTGTTTAATTATTATAATGTTACTTAATTATATGAAATCATATTGATACGAGTTTTTAAGAAGTGTACGTTTGAAGTCAGCGCAACGCATGAGAATTCTATTTTGCTCATGTAGGTCACATTTTCATATGTTGTGCCGACTTCAAACGTATAACTATAGTAAATACACACACCAGTAGTCAGCCACCTTCTTATATTAAAAACTCCAAATTTAGTAAAAAAAAAAAAGCTATTGAAAAATTTGAACAACAAAAGAAATTTTACAAAAGTGTAAATTAAAAATTTGGCCGCTGTTTTTTGTTGATGTTTGTGTATGTTTTTGTCCGTGTTTTCGTGTCCTGACGAAGCCTTTCGAAACGAACGTTTTTTATTTAAAAATTAAATATAAAATACAAAATGTAAACATAATACACGTGTTAACATTTTTTTCTTATTAAATAAAATTTTAAAAAAAAATTATATGTTAAATTTTTTTAGTACATGTTTATATTTTTTGTTAAATTTTGACATCGCACCAATTAAGCATTGCATTTCCCATTAAAATGCCAACATCGTTTTCGATTGGCACCATCTTTGAAATCCCTTTAAGATTATCATTTTACATCATCGTAATGAAAACAAACACACACACACACGTCTAATTTCTTTTAATAACATCCATTAATAACGTGTATTTGTTTACACGTACCTTTCATTTTTAAAAGCCTTTTTTTTTCACCAATTAATTTACAACTTCCTTCCCGAAAAGATAATGTTACCCAATGTTTGCTTATTTGTGAAAGTCCTACTTTTTTTTTCCATGACACCCCTAACAAAGATCAATTACTATTAAGTTGAAGAGGGTGTTAATAATGTTGTCGACCCACACAAAGAAGGTGAAATTTCAAACCCTCAGTGGCATTAATCTGATGACGTCATCTGTGTCTTTTGTTCTCTATATCTAAACCTAGGTTCACATTTATACAAAAAAAGATAGTCTTGTCATATGATATGGTGCATTATTTTAATTCTTAATCGTATTAAAAATCGGATAAAAAAATTTAAACATGATGTTTTTTTACATAATTAATATGAAAACTATAAAGTACCCGGCAAAACCATTATACTTTTAACACATGTTCTATGAAATTAACATTGGATTAGTTACGTTATGCAAGAGTTTCACACATTACTGGTACATGTTAACATTATAACTATAGTATGAAATATGAATTGTCACGTTATGCAAGAGTGACAATTCAATTTTAATTTTAAATTTTCAAAATTCAATTTAGGTTAGGTTTAAATTTAGGCTTAATTTTTTAGAAACAATGTTGTTAACTAACCTAAGCTGACCTTAACTAACTTAAACAGTTGTATACAAGTTCTTCGCATAGATCATACACCGCATTAAGTTCAATGTGAAAAAAGTTGCATATATAAATAAATAAATCGAAAATTGTAGAAGTCAAAAATGGAATTACTCAAAACTCGCATAAATCAGATATCGAATTACACTCAACGATAACATAAATTCAATTTCGAATAAATCGAAATTCGCATGAATTAAAATTCGCATAAATTGCAACGTGCAGAAAACAACAATAGAATTACTGAAAACGCAATATACATTGAACATCGAAATTACTCAGAGATTGCGTTAAGTTTTAATTCGTATAAATCGAAACATGCTGGAAATCAAAAATTGATTTTTCGCATTATGTATGTACATACAGTAGTAAATCTGTATAACACAGTAGGTTATACAAAGAGTAAAAAGTATTTTCAATGTTTAATGTCATACAGTATGGTAGATTATATGTTTATTAATAATATTAAAAATTAAATTAAAAAATAAACATCGTTTTTTTAATATTAAAAAAATAAGGACTATAAATCACACGTCGAAACCATTTCAATTTCAACATTGAAATTGTTAAGATATGTTAAAAAGAGTTTGTCGATATATTAAGTATTACGCGTGCGCATTGAATGTCGTTCGTTGATTTGTCACAAATCCGCTTCGGGCTGAAACGAAAATTGAGGATCCCGTCGGAATCCTTCGTCGTAATGACTCATCTGCCAAAGAGTGGAAATTCAACCCGGTTCTTTCCACTTTAGTATCAAATGGCAATTAAAACCAGTATTAATCCACTCAACAATCGAAAAAGTACACCGTGGTGGGGTTTTATATGTATATGACAATACACAACGATTTAAAAAAAACTATATATTCTTAAACTTTTCGGTGTACATAACAATATTTAGAGTGGTATTAGTTAATAATAAAGTCATTTATTATACTATTTTTTTGTATAAATTTTGTATATTTTTGTAAATTTTGTATATTTTTTTGTATAAATTTATATAACGTACACTTTGTTTCCGATTTGTGTCAAATCTTATTAAAAACTAGCTTTAAATCCGTCAAATTGACGGGATTCTTTAAAATAAATAGATATTAACGAATTGTGATATTATCGATTTATGTTTATAAATGAAAACTCTTTTTCCGACAAATAGTAACCGGCTAGAACGGAATTTGATAGCAAAATTTATAATTTAGGGATGGTTTAATTAGTTAAGTTTAATTAGGTTGATTTCTATGAGCAAAAAAAAATGTTCCATTGTTCGATGATCCAGAAACGAAGCTAGAAGCTTTGAATAGAATGAGAGCTGTGAAACTGGTTTGAACAGAAACCAATCAGTTAATCAGTGAGTGAGGCATCCCAACAGGGTTTTATTATTTAGGAGGATGACGTAAACTGAAACAGCTGCTATCAAAACGCAGATTTGCATAAAAATCTGTTTTGGTGCATGAACAACGTTGACAGAGATGTTAATTATTCATTTTTATTTACAAAAGGAAACACCTCGAACGGGGTAAAATTACATTACAGAAAGTCATTGGAGACCATGTATAATATGTCTAAATAAACATCTACTGTATTGATATGTTTACAGGCTGACAAACATATAGCATTTGTATAATTGAAGTTAATTTTTCGAAGGGATGTGGAAAGAGAATTCCAATACGTTATAGTGTTAAATGAAAATCGGTTATTAGCATATTCCGACACTTTAAGTTTTGTTATTGTAAATAAGTTATTTTGACGTGAATAGAAAAATTGTTGTTGTTTTTATTATTTTTAGTTGATTAAAACTAATATTTTTTATACTCACTTTTACTTGTGAGTTTGTGATCTGGGATTTGAACGTGTACTGCCATCTACAGACGTTTATGAGAATATACTGTATAGTCCAATATAATAAAACGGATAAAACAAGAACCGTATAAGTTATTCGCATAAATCAAAAACCGCATCGCATTAAGTTTAATGTAAAAAACCCTCACACATATAAATAAATCGAAAATTGCCGAAATCAAAAATAGAATAACTCAAAACTTGCATAAATTAAATATCGAATTACTCAACGATCGCATATAATAGAAACTTGCATCAATTTACCTGAATCTAAACGTGCAGAAATCAAAAATAGAATGACTCAAAATTTGCAATAAACACAAATATAAATAAATTAAATACAAATATAAATATCGAATTACACAAAGATTGCATAAATTTGAAATAAATCGAAATTCGCATAAATCAAAACATGCAGAAAATGGATTTTTTTTGCATCATGTATGTACATGTATATCTGTATGTGACAGTATGTAAAGAATATGCTTAAAAAGTATTTTTAATTTAGCCTACTTATTATTATTTTATTTAATTTTAGGATTTCGTTGTGTAATTCTAAAGGCCTTTTGTCTCACCAAATTTTTGGTGTGACAAGTCGAACAATTCAACAACCACTGTGACGTCAGCTTCTTGTCTAACGAATGATTTATTACTGTGGTTCACAAATTTGCTCGATTTGCTGCACCAAACATTTCGTGTGACAGGAGGCTTTAATGAAAGCTCCGCCTATCGTAAGCTTTGCTGCATATCATCTCTGTATTGCAGAAAATAAATAAGTTTGCAAAAAAAAAAGTCGAAATTAAATAAAAAATTGTATAAATATGTTATTATAGGTTAAATACAAAATGAATCACACAGCGTCAGCTCTAATGCGGCCCGCGGGCCATATAAGTGTAATTTATTACACCATTCACTAATTCTGTAATCCAATTTATTTTTTATTGACATTCATATACAACATTAATCAAACCAATTGCAATAAAAATCCTAACAATTTTTACGTTTATTTAATCATTTTTATTACTAACAACATCATATTAGAACGAATCGTCATTCAAAACAAACCTAAAATTCAAAGACAACACGATACATTATAACCAATATAATTTTATTTTTATTAATCGTAAAAATGAAAACAAACAACTATTAAAAAAAAAAACAATACAATATCCCCTTTTTTACAATAACACACACAAAGAAAATAACCAACCTTGCACCATAAAAATTAACCGACAATTAATGGTTGGAGGTTACAATTTTACGACGGATTTTCGACATGACGGTTTTTGAAGGGAGAGAAAAGTGTTTGGTCGGATGGATTTATTGCTATGCCAACGTGGCCTTAACCAAACACTGGCAGGTGATTATCGACATCCACTACCGCGCATGAGCAATGGAGTCATTTAGACGATTATTTATAGGGCCGTAACCAAGAGTAATGGGCGTCGACACACACACACAAGACGATGGAGTTTACCACCGTCTCACCACCATCGCTGATGTTGGTTTTTCAGCGAATAACTTTATTAGTCGTTTATTTACTCGTATTACTCCTCTACGCCTTCATTCCAACACACACACTGCATTACACTACTTTACTTACTACTACTACTATGTCCGAGTACTGGGTTGTGTAGGTAGTAGTAGCGAATTGCTGAATCTCCCAAAGTCGTTGTGGGTGTTTTATAGACATGTTTCGAGGTAGTTAAAAAATAAATAAATAAGGGGGTGTTTTTTTGATGGATGCGGAATTAAATAACGTTGATTTGCGGATTTAAAGCGAAACAACGTGTTTTAAAGACAATTAATGGGATTTTGAAATTTTCGTAATATGGGTTTAAGTAGGACTAAAGTTTGGAATGGTAGTTTGTGGGTTTGTGAAATATCATGGGTTGTTGTCCTTTGTTTATTGCGAATTAAAAATTCATGCAATCTTCCCCATCCCGCATTCATACCCATCCACTTTATTACCTAAACCAATATCAGCCCACTTCCATACACACTAGAGATCAACATTTATATACCTTACAATTACCTTCAAACATCACAACTTTTGTAATAAATAGGTTTCCATTTAATATGTTTTCAATTTGGAATTCTCTTCCAACGCGAATCCGGAAAATTCCATTTACCTGTGTCCACCAGTCGTGCCAGACTAATTGTTTACATTATAAAAAAAATTATTTCTCCATGTGTTACATGTTTGAAACTTGTTATATATGATTGTATTTGTCTCCAGAGATGTAACATTATAAAATAAAATAAAATAAAATAAATCTTTGAGTAATTCGGTACTTGTATTCAATTTATGCGTGTTTTGAGTAATTCCAATTTTTTGTTTATTTCTGCACGCTTCGATTGATGCGAATTTTGATGTATACGAATTTCGATTGATGCGAATTTATAATTTATGCGATCGTTGAGTCGTTGGATATTTGATTTATGCGAGTTTTGAGTCATTCCATTTATGATTTCTGCAATTTTTGATTTAATTATTCATATATTGAATTGAAAATTGAATTTATAAATTGAAATTCTATTGAATTAAAAATTGAATTGAATTGAATATACGATTTTTTTTTAAAATTGAACTTAGCGGTATTTGATTTATGCCAAGGACTTATGCAGTTTTCTTTTTATGCGATTTTTTTGGTACATCGAACTACACACAGTATGTTCTCATAAACGACTGTAGATGGTAGTATACGTTAAATTCCCAGCTCACAAACTCACTCACTCACAAGTGAAGCTAATAGAAAGATTATAATAACACGATTTGAGTTGACATTATCATGAAATTAAATTCCCCGTGAAACTATTTGTCTCACATGTACAGTATACAAAATTTTACAGGGTGGGCGTAGATACAGTGTGTGCTTACGGTGTAAGCGTATGCTTATAAAATAGTTGGGAGGAAATGGATATAAAGTAATAATATATTAAAGTATTTTTTACGTCCATTAGTATGATTGCTTTTAAGCTACTTTGAGATGTTTAACAATCTATTCTATCGTTTTTTTATTTTTTTATTCGAACGGACATGGAAATGTAGTTTTCTTTTTTTTTTAAACACGATGAATTATTAACTACGATCACTACTCTTTTCTTTTGTTTTCAGAAACAAAAACGGAAATTTCTTATTCTTACAAAAAACAAAAGCAGATGGATGAGTAAACCATTAGGTAGTTTCAAATGGTTTCGTTCGTCAGTTGGCAAATTGAGTGGTTGGGTTTCCAAACTCGGATCATCTGTTTGGGTGGCAAAGGGGAATTTATCTGTGGTACGCCTTTGACCACACTGACACAGATGAATCAACTGATTCAACGAACTGAAGATGCTCGAAAAAGTTCAAAAGTCAACGAAAAATGTTTTTCTGCTTAAAAAAAAACAAAAAATCGATGTCGCAAAAATTTGTTTATACTTCTTTTTTTTTTAATACGTGCGTATTTCACAAATGCGGTTACTGTTTCATTTGACAAGACGAGCGTTTGCGAAGTCAAATTATACTTATCAAACATGACGAGGTGAAACAATTTTTTTTTCCAATTATTTGTTTGTTTGTTTTTTTTTTTGTTATTTAGTTTAATATTAATATTATCTCGTATGAAAATATGCTTTTTTTTTGTTACATTTCGAATAACATCATTTGATAATTTGATTATTTTTTTTCAGACAATTTGAGCTTTTATCTTTGGCTTGTAAAGTGCACTTTCTTTTACTTCATTTTTTCATCTTAGTATCGGCTAAG
>JAQIWH010003685.1:0-19099 GCA_034695005.1 Cryptops parisi
AGAGTAAAAAGTTAAAAGTAAAAATCAGAACGTGAAGTTATACTTCTTTAATTTGCTTAGTTGTAGTAAAATGTATTGATAAATTATTTTAGCCCCTCCCAATTTTCTTAACATTTAGATTTTCATGCCTAACCACTAGCACCACAACCAGCCTCTCGGTTAACAGCAAAGCACCAATATATTTTTTTTAGTTACACCCTAATCTATCAACATGTAATCCTGCAAACTGAAGATTTTTGACAAGAGTTCGTTTAAATTTATAATTTTAAACTTGACCCGAGGTTATGTGGCCAAAAGATTGGTTTCATTAAAAACATGATGTATTATTATCATGACTGCCCATACATCAGTTTTGAACGTTTCCAGTATCATCACGTGACGATGGTGGGGATTATATATTTTATGGAATTATGTATTTCAATTACATTTCACTATACCATGTTGCCAACAAACACATTTTTTCTATCTGTTATCTAGGTTATAAATCTTATGTGTAATAAACGTAAGTATTTTTTTGTTGTGTTTGAAAGTAATCGTTAAAATAATTAAACTATTCAAAAAGCTAGTTTAATTTTCTATTACTATGTGATTTGACAAAAAAAAAAGTTAACTATTTTCAAATTGCGATTTTTTTTTGGAAAAAAAAACAGTTGAAATTTCACAAAAAAATATAAACCAACTCTTGAAAAACTACAAAAAAAAAGGAACTCGTGTAAAATGTTGGCAGGGTGTTATAAATTGAAACAAACTGAAAAAAGACTAGTACCATATATTTTTTGCCAAAATAAAGAAGCGAAAGGGCGAGATTGATGTTCGATACTTTTGCCTTCACGTGACGATAGTGGAAACGTGGGGCTGATATAAGGTGCGGTTGTACATCAGTAACCCAAAGCTCGAACAATGCAGAAATCGTGGGAAAAGAAAAATTGGATTCCAATACTTTTTTCTCTTCACCTCCCAAAAGTTCTATTTGCCTTGAAGCGAAAACCAGTCACGTAAAGGTGAACACCTATATATATATACACACACACACACACAACAAAACACACGACAGAACATACATAAAAATAAATCGACTTTCTACCAAGAAAGCTCAAGGCAACACAACTTGACGATTTCTATAAATCTCTAGATTCTCTTAAATACAAACTTTGCCTTCCCCAAATATTAATGAAAAATAGATTATTAATGATGTCAATATGGTAACGTTATGAGTGATGAGAACCCTGCACAAATAATTTATTATCCTCTCGTCATCGTGAAAACAAAACACGTCAGGTGAATTCGTCAAGGGTTGACCGATAAATCTATAATGATGATAATACGTAAAACAAAAAACATACATCATAACCGTCGAACGGAGGAGTAATTTTTCATCAGTGTTGAACTTTTCAAAAGTTAAAAAGAGAACAAAAATGTTTATCTCCTCTCCCTCTCCTCGACGCTGACCTCTTTTATCCTCATCCGTCACGTCTCAATTTCTAATTATTTCTCTCATGGCAAGAAACGGTGTGCGGTGTGGATTGGCAAAATGTTGGTACACCTGATGCACGTGCGAATTATTAATGGAGCGAAACACGGTGGCACCCAAACCTGAAGTCTAAAGTTGCCCATTAAAGCTGCCACCCACCAACACCACCGCTCATTTATAAATGATGCTCGTGAAAAATCACGAAACACACACAGGCACACACTCTAGGGGGAGGAAACAAGGCGTAACGTTACAGGGAAAGGGTGTGTTATCTCTTCCAAATCCGACACACGAATGGAACCGATTTGGCAACCAGTTCACCACACAATGAACATCTACAAAGCCACATACCATAGAGGGTCGACATTAAAATGTCACGACCTGATTAAGCACTATAGCAATACTGAAAAATTATTAAAACATTAATTATGTGCGTATGGCTAAAGTGACTGAATCGTCAACGATACAAGCAGATTAACTCTTGGTTATATTAAAGTAATAAAACAGCTTTCTTCTCATAATCCATGATAACCTTGCATAGGATTTCTATGGCAAAACAAATGTTTAGTACTGCATACTATAATAATTACGTTTAATTATTATACGTAATAATTACTATAATTACGTACTTAGCCCTAAAACTCATTTTTCAAGTTCACATTTTTCCGAGTTTCTTCATTCGTGATTATAATTGCCTAGTGTAAAACGGCGTAAACTAACATTTTGGTTAAAAATGAAACGAAAAAGAGAACATTTTAAAATGTGTTAGGTGCATTTCTACCTTCCTAACGCATCATTTTGAGCAAAATTAAAATATGTGCAAAGATATTAGTGCAAGAAGTATGAAGTAGCCATGGACAGCAAGACAAGTTCAGATCTTTCAACGCGATTTTCTCGAAATAGTAAAAATGTTACTTAACACCCTTTTACATTAGACCCCCTTCAATGTAAAGTTTAAGTTTAAAGCGTTCCATATCGCCACAGCTATAGTGTTTTCAGGCTTTCCAGCACAAAATTGCGCATAGCTACAGCTTTTAAAAGCTTTTCAGAATAACACAGTGTTGCACACTTTCCATCATAACATAACGTCATAGCCAAAAGCTAACTTACGAACTGGTGAATATTATCGGCGATCTAAGAGATTCACCCTGCGAAGCTTTTTTTTTATTCAGCTATTAAAGTATATATAAAATTATTTCTACCAAATAAAATAAAATTTAAATCTATCTACGGGAAGTTAAAAAAAAATTAACAAAAATCTTAAAATTCAAAGTCATCAAAACTCAAAAGTTAATGGGTTATGATAAAACCTGTAGTGTTTTTTTTTAAAACATTAGATTAATGAACCTTAACCTATTTAATACTATTGCGACATTTCTTTTTCATTTCTTGTTTAATAAACGACCGAAAGTCGGGTGAAAGAGTTTTTTGTCAATTCCATTTTTCATGTCACAATCGCAACTTGGCCGAAATATGTCGCGTTTGGCGCTCAGGGACATTTTGACAAGTGACAAACAGCGGCACCGCC
Organism: Cryptops parisi; assembly: GCA_034695005.1. Taxonomy (NCBI): domain Eukaryota; kingdom Metazoa; phylum Arthropoda; class Chilopoda; order Scolopendromorpha; family Cryptopidae; genus Cryptops; species Cryptops parisi. The sequence goes on from JAQIWH010003685.1 coordinate 3,000, forward strand.
CATTGCTTTTCCAACGTCATATCCGGATTTATGACGGATTTTCAACTTTTCTATCCACTTTTCAAAAAGCGAAAAAAGTTCTATATCTTTTAAGGACGAGAAAAAATATGGATAAAACGTGTTTTTATTTTTAAAAAAAAAATATATATATATATATTTATATATATATAGAAAATAATGGGCGGAAGCAGTATGCAAACGGAAATGAAAGAGGAAAGAAAACGAAAAATTGCACATTTCCTTAATTGGCGATTTATCTTAAAGTTAAAGAATCCGATTTACTGATAAAATGGGCTAAACCGCTTTCAAGTTCTACAATATTTTCTCATTCCGATGCAGTGGCACATTCGTTGTTTCGAAAAAAAAAATTTTTTTTCCACCCCATTTTTTTAGTATATTATAAAAACAAAGTGGAGATTTGCTGGTCCGTAAAATTTTGGCAACATTTCTGTCGTTTTGGCAAAAAGACAAAAAACTTTTACCATTTACTTGGCTAATCAAAAGCCCTATAGAAACGCAAAGAAAAATATGGCGAAAAATAAATGAAGAAAAACGAATAATTTTCTTTGAAAAAAAATAGAACCTGTTTTTAATAAAAAAAATTAAAAATGAGCCTCATAATTTAATGAAAATCAACAATTATGGTAGTTAGAAATTCGTTTCTAAAAGTATGTAGAAATTTTTTTTTTTTTATGCTAAAAATTAAGCTGACAATGCACTAAAAATAAACTAATGTTGCTGATTGATATTTTAAATTAACTACATCGTCATTAAACCTGACAATGTTTTTTGAACTCTTGGCAAAACAGTTTCTTGAAAGCAAAAAAAAAATATATATATATCTAATTTTAGATAAAATCATTGAAATGTGGTCTTTATCACTTTAAGTATTGTAATTACACATTTTGGACAATGCTATACATTGCTGTAGAAAAGAACTTCTATAGATATTTTTATAAATATTATGAATATTGTTATGGACATCGCCATACACGGACATTGCGATAAACAACATACAGCCTACTTTATTTTGCTACATAAGATGATTCAGAATGGATATTTTTAATTTTCAGAGGTGATAAAAGTAATGTAATAAAACATTTTTTAATTATCATCTATAGTCCGTAAATTCTGTATCGAGATACAACGAAATTACCGAAATAAAAATGCCATATACTTTCAATGTGAATTTTACACATTTAACGTGATTTATATTTAGTGAGTATAATAATTATTACTATCAGAACAATGTATCAGTACCAAAACGTCATAAAAATGTTGTAATTTTGTTGTATTCCGATACGGAAGTATTTCCGGGTATATTTTACTATTAAAAGATGTTTCATCACATGCCATCTCTGATAGTTAGGAATAGTTATTCTGAATCACCCTGTATAACATTTACACTGTTATTACCCATATTAACATGAAACCTGGTCTACACGTAATCTTTCGTCGTCACTTGTGCATGAGCATGCCAGACTGCTCAGACAAAACGGTACGTGTAGAGCAGGTGTAATCCTACTTATAGTTAACAAATCTTGGTGAACTTCGGATCGTCGTCAAAGTTTATTCAGTAATTTAAAAACGAACACATATAATCATACAATCATTATATAATCGAAAAAATATATTAGTTATATTATTGGTTATATATATAATTGATATGTTAATTTTGTTATTGAAGTTTCCATGTTCAATTATAATAATTTATAACTATTTCATTTAATTGATTATTTGTCTTCTCGTACAAACATGTAAAAAAATGTAACAAAATTACAAGTTAAAGTCCCAATAAGAATCTGGAAAGTTTTTCGAACAACAACTTTGTATTGATAAAATTTGTAAACTAGCCCTCGAGTGAGGGTTACACAACGACAACAACAACAACAACAACAACAACAACAAAACTTGAGACGAGAAACTCACTTTTGGAACCAAATCAAATCGCCACCAACACCACGTTTTAGTACATTGCATTACAGATTCGACGCAAAGCAAACTCGATTTTGTCGTTGCAAGCAACTCTTTCTGCACTCGTTTTCTAACATTATCCCCATATTCTACCAACCCAAACTGCCTTCGAGGTCTCCTTCAAAAACAATCACCTCCAAGTTGAAAACGTCAATAGCAAAGCCTTCATTTCGGTGTTGTGCAATGTTGCGCAAATTACTTATTTAAAACCGAGAGAAAAAAAAACCCTAACGCACGTGAACACCTTCTTATTGACCAACCACGGAAAAATGAACACCTGTGACCTCATCTGAATTTTTAAGCGCACGCAAACACTTAATCCCTGTCGGCTCGCAATTGGATGTAAACAATTCAGGTTTCCCGTTCATTTCCACAGCAACGATTACAAACTACTACTACTGCTATACTATTTCTACTTCTACTCTACATCCTTCAGCCGAAGAAAATCCACCAGCTGCAACATCTTTATTCTTGTAAACGAATTCGTTTTCCTCTCGTCAACAAACCCATTCAACTAATTCACTGTTTCTCTCTTAATTCTTTTTTTTTTCGCGAAACGAAACGCCTCCTATCTGTACAAACCCTTAAGAACATAGCTCAAAATTGTTTTTCAAACATTTTTTTTCAAAGAAGAGAAGTAATGATTTTCATCTCGTAGTAAATTAAAAAAAAATTAATCCTACAGAAATTTTAACTAAAACGACGATAGTAATTTTTTTTTTAATTAAAGAAATGAAATCACTTTCCATAACCGACATGTAGCAATTTTAAATGTGTGTTCAAATCTCGCTGCAAATGGAGTGATGCACATGACGTTGTTTAAAAAAAAAAAATCAATAAGAATAATTTGGCACATCATCCTGCCAAGATAAGGAATTCCTATTTCATTTCGTAATGCTCAACAGCGTGCATCAGTAGTCGAAAGCAACTTTGGTAAAATATCTAAGATTGAAACTAACGTGAAAACATCAAGGCATTTTGATTCAAAACAAATGATAAATCCTGTGGTAAAGTATAAAATACATTATAAACAATAAACAAATAACATTTTTATTTAGCCTTTATATCTAAATTTTTAACATATATTAAAAAATGCCAAAACGTTTCGTGCTTTTTCAGGTGAACCTTAGACATTCGCGAGTTTTTTCAGCTAGTTTTCTTATTTAACTATTTATGACTATTGCACAGTCTTTTACATTTGCGACCCATTGGCTTTTAATATTCACGATTTTTACTCAGCCTCACAGTAATCTTCCTAATTGAATAATGATCGACTAAACCAACTCATAACAACACGACGTAAACAAAAACCCTATTGCCATTCCTAACTTATTAATTCATGGGGGTGCACAAATAACAAACTAGGCAGCTTTCGTAATCAATCTTATATCACTTATCATTATTGAAGGACCTGGTGTAAAAAGGATGTCAAGTAACATTTTTACAATTTTGAGCAAATCTTGTTTAAAAAAGATCTGAACTTGCCTTGCTGTCTACGGACGACTTAGCACTTCTTACACTAATATTTTTGCACACATTGTTTTGCTCAAAATTATGCGTTAAGAAGGTAGAATTGCGCCTAACACATTCGAAAATGCCTCTAGATCATTTTTGACAAAAAAAAGTTACTTAACACCCTTTTACACCAGACCCTTCAATTAATAACCTTTCCAGAATTCATTCTGATTCACTTAATGAGATTCATGAACGTTCTTTTGTTTGTTTTAGTAGCGCATAAACAGATAAACAATCATAAAAAAATATTTATATGGAGAGTGCATACCCATTAATAAGTTATTTCAAAGTAGTCAGCTTGTACAGTATTTATATTACATACCAGGAAACGTGACGTAGCAAAGCGAACTTGTGTGTGTGTTTGGCGTTACAACCCACTGAAATTCTATTTCCTAACCATCTCCAAAATTCATTCCCTAGAGGTGGTAAAAAATTTTATATAGTGTATACATGCATTGGCATTGCCAGTCAGTATTGATGAAATTTGCACTCGGTAGCATCATCTAAAAGCAAACATCATTCTCTACACTACATCATCATATCACACACTTCCATAATTCTCGTCTAGATTCACTTTCTTATACACACATATTTCCCCGATATATGTTCTCAGAAACTATCAAAGTCTCTCTTTTTTTGCCTACAATCCATCTTCACCTTCGCTTCTTCTTCTCTCAAACTAAAAGAAAAAAAAAGATGAGAAAACGTCTGAATTCCTTCAACCGAAAGGAGATCCTTCGATAGTCCCGGACACCCAGACACATATCCAGAAAGCTAGCTTCTGGTTGCTACGATGCAGAAACGTATCTTCATCCATATGTGATAAGGAAAGAGGAATAAATAGGTAAAGAAGAGAGTCCTCTCGCAAGAGAGAAAGAAGGGGTTATAGAGTTAGGAATGGATTCAACCTTTTGGTGCCCATCGGTTGTCTCTCCCACGCGTGCGGATTTTGCGGAAAGCGAGTTGATCGTCCGGTCACCTTCGGTGGGTTTTGATCCATACACACACACACACACAGACGAGTTTTCTCTCGAGAAGACACCCCTTTCCCTATCCCTTCGCTATCCCTTACCCCTTCAACTCTCAAAGCAGATGGTTTCTGTCATGCCAACTTAGGTTGGATGCGAAATCGATTTTCGACTCGCTCATTTTCTATTCGTTTTGCTGAACGCGAACGCACTCTTTTACCTGTGTCGTCAAATGCTAACACCAAGTTTGTATGTATTGACATGAACTAAATTTTTAACACTGACATCTAAAATAAAAAAAAGTACGAGCCAAATCAAAACACAAGTCAAAGAAAACAGCATAAAAAATATTAATCTCACTATGTGTTATTTTAAATTATGTATAACACTACTAAAAATATTGTTAAAAAAAATTTATTTTAATATAATTCTATAAATAATATAATAGATTGAGTAATAAAATGCCATTATTTTGTAATTTGAAATATTTGAGAAGCCGATAATTCCTTTTTAAATAATACTTTTTTTTTGTATTATTTATTTTCAAAGCACTCTAAAGATGGAGCAATTTGGCGAAACAGAACAATACAACATAAAAACAAACAACTAAACAAAAATGAAATTTCAATATGTAAAAAACATAGCAATGGTAAAAAAAACAAAAAACAAATCAATAAAATAAAAATACTTAAGACAATTATCCAGGAAATGCTACATAATTTTGTGATAAAAAAGTTTGCAAGTTGAAATGCATTTCAACCATCAAATCGCGAATACTGAAAAGTCTAAAATAACAATTGCTTAATTTGTCTAACTAGACGAACAAAATTTTGATAAACGTTTATATAACTATGTAATGTTGTAATTTCATATGTTGTTGTAGTTTGTTTATATTGGTCAGATAAACTGCAATAATAATAATAATAATAAAATCAAATCAAAATTGTCAATATTTAAAGTAGCGCGTGAAATCGTTAAAATCCAGCAAACAATGCAAAGCTATTGTAATTTCATTCGCCAAACAGTTGTTCTGAATCCACTAAACTAAAGTTCAAACAAACGAAACTCAAACTTTTTAATGGAAGCTATAAATCTATTCGATAAAATCGTTTTAAATTACATTCTCGAGAAATTAAGAAAAAAAAACAATGAATCTCTAAAAAAGTATTAAGAACACAAATCAATGTTTTTAGAGTAGGAAAACACACACACACACACAAAAAGTTCCATTTGTTTGTCGAGTCAGTTTCTTTGAGCTTTCTCTATTCTTACTCTTCACGTGAAAGCAATTAACATCCTTAATTGCTTCAAACTTTACCCTAAGTGGTAATTAAATGATTCAACAGTGTTCCGCGTTGAGTTTTCCTTTTATTTTCCTAGACATGTAATATATTAATGTTCTTAACTTTTAACATTATTTTTAGACATTCTTTTAACTCGTCCAAGTTAAGAACTAACTTTGACAGATCTTAATCTAATCCAATTTTGAGGAAAAAAAATAAAATAAAATAAAATGGAAAAAAAAAATTCTCAAGTTTCGATATTTTTTTTTCTTCACTTTCTCGTTGCTTAAGGAGAATATATCTGATTTGAGATCCCAATAATGCAGTCGAATTTCCAATTTCTTCTCTCTATCTTTGATATCTAACAATTTTCCCATCGTTCGCTTCTGATTTTTATCTATTAAAAAGCAAGAAAGAGAAAAAAAGAGGCAAACGTGAAATTGAAAACGGCTATACTTCTCGGATCACTTACAAAAGAAGCTTCTCATTTCACCCCCACCCCCCATTTTTTCTTTCCTTTTCATTTTCATTTCCGATAAAAAAACTTTTTTTCCCCCCTCTTCCTAATAAATTATCCTCCTTTTCATTCCCTATTTCCCCAAAGAAAACAGCTAATGTCCAAAGAAAATTAGCTTTTCAAAGGTAAATCATCTTGAGAAAATTAAATTTCAAGTAGTCTTTTCCCTATCCCTACAATGTTTCCATTCGAAACAAAACTAAAAATATTCCAAACTATGGACAATTAATGACTCGTAACGGTATCTACTTTAGATTAGAAAAGTTGATAAAAAATGCACGTTCAAACGATTTCAAAATACGATTACTACGTTATCTGGAAATGTAATTCTTAGCACGTTAATAGTATATATACTTCAACACTAATGAGGAGCGTTCAACTTTTATTACGTGTCTCACTTTAATAGTAAAAATGTTGTTTTTTAAAGTTAATTCTAGTGCGTTAAACTTTGCCAAAATTATAAAATTAAAGATTAAATAAGGTTTAATTCGTGCTCACACACATTAATAAGTAAACAAAAAATGGGCTTGCATAATACAATAATGTGTCGGCGAATTTCATTAAAGGGATGTATGCCTTTAAAATTCGTGTTCAAGTGTTGGACTACCTTCATTAAAAATCTATTGTCGGTTTATTTCGTTACATTATCTTCGCCCAGTCACACTGAAACCCCTACTAATACTGTATGCTTAAAGAATTTGATGCAAACATTTAACAATATTTTCTAAATGCCATTTTTAAAAAATAAAAATAATTTTAGTCCAACCGAACGTTTTTAAGATTTTTTTCAAATAGAGAATATCAAAATAATTCTTTGTCTAAAAGAATTTTTGTAATAAAATACTTGATAAATAACTGTAAATATGGTACTTATGTATTAAGCAACAACCACTGCCATGGGAGCACCATGGCGTTTTTGGTTGTTGGTTTTTAACTAATCTAAACTGGTGTCTATAATATAGATAAAACATCAAAATTAAAACAATCAACTTTATCATTAAAATTTATTCATTTTTTGTTTGTTTAACTACTCTAATATTTACTCATAGGCATGTGACGCCCTCATACCGGTAGCTGTGTTGTTTAATACACGAGTACTAAAAATATTTCTACTTGTTTAGTAATTTTCTTAAAATGCCCACTACCTATATCTTGTATTAAATTTTTCTAACTTTAATCAGACAACTCTCAATTATTGTACAAGCAAACTTTCATTTTTAAACATGTTTCAAGATTTTATTTCAACTTTGTTCACAAAGTAAAACCAATCATTTTTTATTTTGTTTACATTCCACTGGTCAAAATTTATTTTATATTCCATTCTTTTAGGCATCAATTGATTAAAAACTATCAGTTTTTTCATTTCGTTTTATAGTATATTGAAAAATTTATTTAAAAAATGATAAAATGTAAAATTATATTAAAATTCGTTTTTTTGTTTTGTTTTGTTGTTTGTTTTTTTATTATTAAATAACCCATGGGTATTATAATCATTAAAAAAAAAAAGGAAAATGCCGATTTTGATATCACTGGAATTGAAAATGGACTCGCTGCTACACTCTGTCTGAAGGTCTTAACATTAGACGAAAAATAAGTTTATTTTTTTTAATTACGTTCTTACATATAAATTTATAGTAGTAGTAGTAGCATACATATGTAGATTTCATATTTAAAAACAAATGCTACCAACAATGACAGTAACAAATTCCCATCAGCAGATCTTCCCAACAAGGTGGCAACACTTTCGTCACATTTTATTTCCAATCGACCAGAGGTCGAAATGCTAATATGTAAATAAACAAGAGGAGAAAAAAAAAATTGATAAAATAAACAAACTTTACTCGTGCCGTGGGTTCTACCGACAACAAATAATGCAAGTTGCAACGGTGTTTCGTAACGTTCTAACCGATCATCAAATATTTATTCGGTTCGACGCCAATGTGAAACGGTTCCCGTTCCTCCGGGTTATATTCTCCATTTGCACGCGCATGACCCCCAGAAATGGGAAATTGGCTTTTGCTAACGGTTCCTTGCGACCCACTTCTACTCCCTACCACCACTACTTCGTAAGTCCTAGAAGTCGATTCGAAGAAGAGTAAAAGAGACTCTTGCGCTCACAATTCGGTCTTCTTGAGTAGGTAGAAGCATTTTTTTCCAAAGAAAAGTTAAAAATAGAGGGGGTAAAAAAAAAAGAAGAGGAGGGAAAATGTAAGAGAGACGTCTCTCTTCACGCAAAGCGATATAGTCGTTGCGGTTTCAATCGCTTGTTTACGACGTCACCTCCATCGTCAAGTTGGATCTTGGAGCGTGGGTGGAATGTCTTCCAACAACCAATCGTTTGCCAAAGACGAAGACAAGCGTGATTAGGAAGACGTCGACGATGACACCCCCCCCCCCCCCATAAAAAAAGTAAAAAGATAGAAAAACATGGAAAAGTAGAAAAAAAATCAGCAAATGAAAACTTCATAAACTCTTTCGTTTTCTAGTTCAGATGACGTGATATAAATTGTCGTCACGTTTGTACAAACCACACATGGTTTGATTTTGCAACACAGAAAAACTAATGTCAATTTATTTTATTTTACTAATTGAAGAGCTTGGTGTAAAAGGGTGTTAAGTGACATTTTTATAGAAAAATGCGTAAAGATTTGAACTTGCATTGTTGTCTATCTATGGGCTACTTCACACTTCTTGCACAAAAATCTTTGCACATATTGTTCTTTTGTTCAAAATCATGAGTTCGGAAGGTAGAATTGCACCTATCACATTCAAAACTGCTTCTAGGTCATTTTTGGACAAAAATGTCACTTAATACCCTTCTATACTAGGCCCTTCAATTTTTATTAAATACTAAAATATAAATAAGCATGCAAATTAAAAAGTATTAAAAAATTTCCACATCTTTCCCACCTCAAAAGAGAAAATGACGGTGAAACACATTTTTCCGAGAAAAAAAATAATCACCTACATTTATATCTAAATTTCCAAAAAGAACATAAAATATTTTTTTTCTTCGAAATATTTTAATCTCTTTCAAAGTAACAAACTCACACTTTCGTAAACTTTTAAAGTACATAATAAACTTGATACTGTTTGCTTTAGTGGCATTCTAGTTCATTAAAAACAATCTAGTCCAATAGTAGAAGTTTATAGCTATTCTTAAACATTTTACACACTATTATCAATTATGCAAAACTATAAATGATTTGTAATTTTAAAATACCGATTATTTATATTACGTTTAGTACCGTTAATGCTGTTAGTTTTAATGCTGTGTGGTTAGAAGAAATTTGACGAACATTTTATCATATCGATTCATCGTTCGCGTCAATTTCCTGCAAGAAAAACGATGGAAAAGACTCGTTTCCAGACAACATCTAACTCAGCATCCCTATCTCGACTGGTGGTAGAAGGGATAATGCAAAATAGTGGTAGTCACAAAGACTCCGAGTAACGATTGATCTGAAACAGGTGGGAAGCTTTGCGGTTTTCTCTTCTCCTCGCAACGAAAATATAAATTGAGCATCGATTTCAATTACGAGAAAGGGGTTGTGGGGGGGAGGGGTCTCTAAAAAAAAAGAGAAACCAACAAGAGTCGTCAAACGTTGAGTACATTACTAGCTATAGTGGTTTCTATGGTATGAACCCACAGAAGCTATGCCCGTTGGTAAAAGAAGAAAATTTAAAAAATGATCAATAACGGTAATGGTTGATCCGCCAATGAATCTGCATAGCGGATGGTTTTCACAAATCGATATTTATATTTGATATTTTAAAATGCACAAGCTATGGAATCTACAATAAATTATAGCTAATCACTAGTTTATGTTTAGGTATTACAATTGTATGAAATGTTTCTGAAAAATAAAATCTTCCAAGTAAAGCTCAAACATCAATGAAACATTTCCATGTATTTTGAAAATTGGTTAAAGAAGGTATACTGTCAGGTAAATAGATAATAACACCAACGTCTGCTTGTATTTTTATGTCTAAATCAATCAAAAAATATTATATTTAAATATATAGTCAACCTTACAATTTAAACTAGCTATAGTTAATGTAGGTATAGGTGGTGCAAGAATATTTTGTAGTTCATTTTTTATATGGGCCTAGTTATAAAGCTTATATATAAGCAGAATTTTGTTTCATGCGGAAATAGTTTTGTTAAAAATAAAATCCGGTTGAATTTTGACTTATATTTTTAAACGGGATGGAAAGCAGTACAATTACAAATAAATAAAAAAAAAATCCGTTTCGGATGTAAACGTGATCGGATTCGTAATGGAGAAATTGAAAATCGGATTCAGTTTGATTGGAAACACGATCGTGTCATATTTACAAACTTCGTTAATCCTCTCCGTGTACGAGACATAATACATAATACAATTCTAGTTTGAAGAACAAACGATCAAAAGCTATTGAAAATGGATGATAAACTTGATCTTTTTTTCAATAGCAATCAATCATTTAAAGACTCAAGAGAAATACCGATTTTGTTGCAGGAATACTCTAGTTCTGAATAATCACTGAAATTCAAACAAAATAATTGCAAACGAAAAGAATTTTAAAGTTGAACGAAAACTGGATATCATAAACCTAATGCTTCACCTGTGCTAAAATCTTTTTTTATACAGGGTGCTTTTTCTGAACCGAGATAGAAATATACTATTGTAGATACGTTGATTATAGTCATATAGAATATGATCAGCACATTCAGGTGGCAATACAATAGTGTTATTTTAATTGAACTTAAAATTATTTTCACCGAAATCGCATTTATACATTGAAAACGATGAGTAATAGTTACCAAGTCATATTTAGGAAGTTGTAGTCATAGATTCATTTAGTCATAAGCCAGTGTCGTATTATTTCCAACAATCCAACCGAAATAAATATTGATACAATACAGATTAAATGACAATTTTTGCTACAACAGCTTCTTGCTATTCAGTGGAGTTATTTTAGTTCATAGTTGTCATGCATCTTTAAATTCGTAATTAATTATTTATGCAATAACTAGCTGAATAGTATGGGTAACTTACAATAACGATGACGATGTTGCGACAACAGCTTTTCTAGCTGCTGTAGCAGCATGGTGCCTTTTAATCCTTATTGTTTTATCACTTTATTTCGGTTGGACTGTTGGAAATAAATCGACAATAATTATGAAAATAAAACGACACTGAATTATGACTAAATGAACCTTTGGCTACAACTTCCTAATATGACTTGATAGCTACTACTCATGGTTTTCGTTGTAACAATGTGATTTTTGTGAAAATTTCAAGTTCAATTGAAACAGCACCATTAGATTGCTTCCGAATGTTCTTGTCATATTCCATACGACTGTAATCGACCTATCTACAATACTAAGCGAAATATCCGCCTGTCTTACTTGAGAAGAACCACTCTCCTATAAAACTATTCACCTTCAGTAGGATACAAACCACCAAGTACAGTGTAGTAAAAAAAGATAAAACAAATTGTTGGAAGAAAATCGTTGCTAATAAACAAGGAAGACACAAAGAAACTAATCTGCCAACATGTTACCTATGTAATTACACAGAAATCAATTTTATCTGGTAGAAAATAAATTAAGCTTTGTCTCCTTTTTATATATATATATATATATATATATATTTTTCATTACACACAACTATCTCGGAATCCTTTCATCTCACCAAACCGTAATATTTTTTTTCTCTGTCTTTTCTCTTTATCTTTCCTTCAAGATAAATAAAAGATACAACATTTGCCCATAGCCCTTTGATAGCCCTCGCATGTGTTGTAAAGGATAAAAAAAAGAAACTTATCTTTTATCCTTCGTTTTTCTTTTACGTGCGTACATTGTTTCTGGCAAGAAAGTGCAATCATTCTTTTATTTTGTTCTCATGTTACAAAAAAAAACACATCTTGATCAAAGTTTATTTGATCAAGATGTTTTTTTGTTTTTTAGATTACTACTTGTTTCATTAATAAACTCAACTTCATTTTGCACATGCGTAATACAGGATCTAAAGCTAATGGTATCGATTATTTTGCTGTTTTCCAGAATTTAAAGAGTCAAATCATGACGACTAACTTGTGGGTGGAGCAGGTAAGCATTTGATTTTGGATTATTATTTTTTTATATAAAATACAGCATATGTAGGTATTATCTTTCAAACCTTAAAAATGTTTAATGTTAAAGAAAAAATTAAATTATTAAGAAGAAATTTAATTTTAAATGCACGTATGCAGTTGAAATTTGACCCGGAGTTTATTTGAAATACGAATAGATTTCAATTAACAAGCTAAATCTGAGTAGCACGGTCACCCTACCAATAAATACTATTATTTTTATACACAAAAAATCCTTTAAAAAAATTAGAAATAAAAGGGGAACTCAGTTAGCTAAAGTAAATTTTCTGTTTTATCTTTCATAAACTAAATCTTGTTAAAATTTATGGAATGTTGCATTTTCAATAGTGTTCTGTTGCTTTATATTTACTTTATGTTTAATATTAGTACGCAAATTTTTTTTTCTATAATAATTTTATCAAATAGGCTTAAATTAACCATCAAAAGTTTTGTAATTCTGAAAGTCTCCAGTCGCACGCAATTTGGTGTGGCAAATTGAATAATTTGTGATCTAGCATGACATTATCGTATTGCCCAACCAACCAAAACTCGTTGGGCAAGAAGCTAATGTCACTACTGTGTAATTTTCTCGACTTGCTACACCAACATCGCGTGTGACAAAATGCCTTTAAGATTGTCTAATCAACAGGAATGGCAAGACTACAAGCTATCATGGAATCCAGACGACTATGGCGGTCTTGAATATATCTACGTTCCATCAGAACATATTTGGTTACCCGATATTGTTCTATTTAACAAGTACGAAAACAATTTCATTATTTTTTGTTAGGTTTAAAACCTCCTTAATGTATTTAAAAGTTAACTCTACCACGTTTCTACGAAAACAATAATACTATATTTTGCATCAAGTATACTACAAAACGTATAATTTTTTTTTATAAAAATGTAGTATTGGTTTAAACTAAACATTTTAAACACGTATAATACAGTATTTAGATTTTAGATCAGAGTTGCAAAATCGACCCGAATTGTATGTTAATAATACAGAGTTTTATGCATTAAAATCTGGTGCAAAATTAATGATCAAAATTGGAAGTTCTTTAATTAAAATTGTCCCATAATGTTTGAGATTTTCATCACACTGTAAATACACTAAAAACTTGATTATCCGAATCGCGATTTTCGAATTTTGTCAAGATTTATCAAGATACAGCATTTTAATATAAAAATCGTCACAGTATCGATAGTTATGAATAATTTATCAAGGAAATGTTTGTGAATTAATACTGTACGTACATTTTATTTATTAAATGTTCACTTTTTTTTAATGAAAAAAGTGAACATACATTGTACTACTCTTGTACATTTGTAGGTTGTGAATTTGTACTTTTTTTTTAATACCAAACCGAGCTTATAGATCAAAATTCCGAATTATGCAAATTTTTGTTTATCCGAAATAGGTTTGGTCTTATAACATTTGAATAACCAAGTTTGTAGTGTAATAGCAAATTTTAATTGACAAAATGTAGTAAAACAATTCTCTTTTTATAATTAAACCAAGTTTTACGAAACGCTAAAATTGCAACAATTTTTAGGAGTAATGTGCACCTTTCCACTATTTTGTGCAGAACTCTCCAATTCTGCAGTCAGCAAACTGAAACAAAATTTTCCATTACAGTTAAAATAAAATTTTGCATCAGTTATTTTTTATATTTTAACAAAAAAGGTCACGAAATGTACTTCTGCATTATCGCGCATTTTTCTTTATTTTTGGCAAGGTCAAAAATATTTTTTTTTTCTTGGTCGGTTTCGAAAGCCTAGCCCATAAACCATTTGCTACACACTTTTGCATGACCGCATTTCCCGTACAGAAAGGCGTGCGTTGTTTGGAAAATGAGATTCGGTAAAACGAAGCTGCTGTTGTAGCAGTAGCACAAGTGGCAAGAATGGAAAAACTGAAAAGGGATTTGGATGTGCTCCACATTTTCTTTAGGGCCCTGCGGCCGATCATTTGGGGGCGATCTCGTCAAGATCGTCTAATGCACCCATTTTTCACCATTTATCAGAAACGGAGGCAACACTAACCGTAGAATGGGTATTTGCCTATATATTTTCATAACTGGCCCTTTGCATAGACTGATGGCAATCGTTTATCTCTCAGGGATTTTCGAGTGAAAAACACATCCCACACTAGCTACAAACAGATCAACAAAAAAACAGAAGAAAAAAAAAACAAGAAAAACATTTCAAGTAAAAACAACAAAAGAGAAAAAAATCAGAAAATGATATATAGTTAAAGATTAGTGTTTGTAACGATTTCAAATCACATCGTCTGTCCGCGTTATTCCCGAAATGGTGATTATAACTTTTGATAAATTTCTTTCCACCTATGATGTTTGTTTAGGAACGTCCGCTATATTTACTGATCCTAGCTCTTCAATCATATTCTCCATATGTAATTTTTTGTATCTTTTGTTTTTTTTTATAACTCCAAATATTCATGTAATTACGTTTAGGTTGTAATTACATTGTCATTATTTCTGTGTCCCCATGAGACGAAGTCCAATAAAACAAAACAAAGATTTTTGTAAATAACGAAATTCTTCTTGACATACGTTTCTTTCAGATTCTTTTAACTTTGAACCCTAACTTCAAAAAGAATCAAACGGTCCCAAACAACATAATGATAAGCCACACTTTTTTTTCAAGAAATGACTTTTTTTAACATCGAACTGTTCCTTAGTAGTTTACTGTTTTCATACGCTTCATATTAGTTTCACTTGTGAAATTGTAAGTTGTGAGTGAGCTGAATTTGTCAATACTTGCCTAAATCGAATATCGCGTTACTCAAAGATCACATTAATCTAAATTCGCATAATATAAATATGCATAAAGCTAAACTTTATATTAAGCGTTTTTTTTAAATGCATTTTGATGTTGGCTACTTTATTATTTATTGTTCGCATCTTAAATGAGATAAGGCATTGAGTGAAAATACACTGTATGATTACATATTGATAAAAATTAATTTTTATATTGACATTAACCTTATAATCGAATATCATTATATGGAAACTGGCGACCAATCACTAAACTATACTAGTTAACACATCATAATTCCAATTCAGACCAGGAAGTCATCGTACCATCAAAAACGGAGAAATCATCATGACAATCTCTAAATATGTGTGTTATAAGTTATACCATGCAATGATCCAAGACCTATTAACCACTCAGCCAAATACACATGACAACACCATAAACTCATAATTGTATTCTAAGCAAAATGACATTCACATAATACTCCTGACATCACCACTAAGTGGAAAAAAACAAACAACTTGTTATTCAGTTATTTAGCAGATTTTTCTGGATTTTTCTGGACAGATATTTTTCTGGATTTTTCTGGACAGATATTTTTCTGGATTTTCCAGAAAAGGCAGAGAATCATCATAGTTAATATAGAGAATCATCTTGTTGCTCAATATGAAATGTTGTTGTGTATCTAATCAGAAAAATAACTTTTCTATACAATTTAAAAAGTGTGGCTTATTACTATGTTACCCGGAGCCATTAATTGTCTATTCGTAATAATTCTAATTTTATAAGTCAAGAGATCTTCACGATACAAAACATACAGTATATCGAGATCACTAAGGTAGGTACTTGGGGTTTAACGAGGGCTCCGACTGGCTTTTACAGCTATGTCATTTGGCCCTCAGACTTTATTTAAATCAGAAATACAGAAATGACGATGAGATG
>JAQIWH010003686.1:0-19093 GCA_034695005.1 Cryptops parisi
TCAAATAAAAGAACTAATGAGAGTAGTAAACAATTGTCACCCCTATACATTCTCACCTTTTATAAAAAAAATTAGTTATTTTAATGAAATAATCTACTTTTAGCCAAAAAACAATTTTCGGCAGTATTCCATTCGGTGCATTTCAGCCTCCCCGAAAATTGTTTATTTGCTGCTGAAAGTATAAATTATTGAGCCTTAGATTTTTTCAAATTTTGATAAAAAATAAATTTGGCTTAAAATTTGCAGGCTTGTTGCCTGCATCACGAATAACATTTCTATGCAATCGGTTTCGCAAAAGTCGGAAAATTACAACACATTAAAATTAAAAATGTTCAATACTGTTATTTTTTTTCTGCTTTTCTTCACGAAAAATGCACAGGACAAAACTTTCTCTCATATTTGACATGATGATTTCCGCGATAAAAAGCCACCCAGCTGTCCGCGAACCGACACACCTTCTGAGCTAAAAAAAGTATTCTTTGTATTGAAAAATTATTCGTTTACGTTAAACCGCCCAAATGTCAACCGCGAAAAAAAATTAAAAATTATAATCAATTTATAGCAGAACGGTTTTCGAGTTCCCTTGTGAAGAAAAACGGCTGAAGAGCCAGAGGTTACATTTTGAGCGATAAACAGTGATGGGTTGAAATAAAAAAGTATTTTCCTGCATATTGTATATTGTACATATTTTTCATAAAATATGAAATGTGTGCACTGCAAAGACGTTTATAGCGTAAAAAATTCGCAAATTTGAGTTTAACCATTTAAACCGATACTCTCGCTCATCACACCATCGCTCTTTTATCCAGCAACAAGGGTGGCGGTTTAACGAGGTTCGACGATAAGTTTGACTTTTTTCTTGATTAAAACAAAAGTTGCAAGTAACTTTGTACTCTTACTTTGGGTGAGGTATCGATATTTTAAAGAAAATATCGATACTGAAACGGTGTTTAATAATATCAGCTGCAAATATCGGTTGTCAATTAGCTAGGTTAGATACAGTGACATTACTATTCATTGGTCGGTGGCGACTTTCTACGGTAAAACGTCTACTCGTTGATAAATGATGACATCACCAACGATTGCATTGTAGCGTATTGTTGTGGCAATTCGCGCAACCATAGATGAGTACTGTACAGTACTCTACTCAACTTCACATTCTAGAAAACTAACTATATGTATCATTTTTGGTGATTGCTCAAATCACTAGTCTGTGCGCGAGTTATTTATTTTTTGAAACGAGACATCGATTTGTTTGGGTAAAAAAGTTTTAGAGTATGGCAAACAAGCCTACTATCGCGAAATCGAAGTGAACCCCGTGGTTGGTATGCTGACCATGGGGAGTCTAGAATTCAACCCTGTGTATACACTCAGGTTGCTTTTCAACATATAATTATATAATGCGCACGTCAACATAATAAAAGCACTTTGTACCACATTGTTTGAGAGCCTTAAATAACATTGATGACGTGTTGCTCAATATTCAATTGAAGGGCATTGCGAAAAGATGTTAAGTGACATTTTGAGTTATTTGGATTTTTGCAAATGACTTAAAAGCATTCTCAAATGTGTCAGGTGCAAGTCTACCCCCCGCCCCCCAACGCATAATTTTGAACAAAACAACATGTGCAAAGATATTAGTGCAAGAAATGTAAAGTGGACATCAAAGCAAGTTGATTTTTAAACGCGTTTATTTGGAAGTTTTAAAAAAGTTACTTAACACCCTTTTACACCAGGCCTTACAATTGAATCAGTATAGTTATGAACATAATATAGGCATTTTCCCCACATTTTTTTTACCATATTCATAGCATTCATTTTTTGGAAGGAGGAAGAAGAGAATTTATTAAATGTTTGCTGTGCCATTTTCATCTTCTACTTGTCTGTCAAAATTTAATAAATGTACCTGTCACTGTCTACATGACATTTTCTATATTGTAAACAATCTTGACCATGATTCATTGGAGTTACAGCTTAATATTTTTTTCTCATCCATTACAGTATATACTAAAACTTTTATATTACATTCTATGTGGAGGGTACATATGAAAACCTTAATAAACTCTTTCTTTGAAATCGCTTACGTTTGCAAATAATACATCGAAAATCAAAATCGAAATGCCTCTGTCAAAATTGTTTTCGTATACTTTAATACCACTCATAGTTTTTGAAATGTCATGTCGGAATCTTGTTTTCTCGTCATCGACAAACATTGCTTGCTGTTTATTAAATCATCTTTAAAGTAGCCAATCATAATCTACTTCACCGGTGAAACTTGTTTACCGTTTCCAATTTTTAGAAAACAGTAGCTTTAAGCATATACCCTCTGTTTTAAAGTTGAAAACATATTTATTTTTATTTTCTAAGAAAAGTGAAAGGTCGTAAACTCATAACTGTATATTTCATTTTTATTGCTGCGTTTACTGGAAAATCTAAAGTTTGATCTGATCCAAGGACTTACAAATCATCATGGACAACTGCGAAAAGCAAACTGCTGTAAATCATTAGTTAGCATTAGTTATCCAACCTTGAGGTTAGCGCCATTTATTATTATTATATATAATACATAAAGTTTCACACGAGTCTTATGTGTTTGTGATGATAAATCACACCCTAGTAATGATAGAGTTTGTGATAGAAACAGCTGGTTGATATGATTTAAGAAGTTTTGACGTTAAGGGCCATTAAAAATGGTCATTGCGTGGGTTGTTGTTTTTTTTTCCAGAAACGTTCAGGGCCCGAAACATAATAACAATAACTTCCAAGTTTTCCATTATACAAACAGGCACACAAAAAAAATAAACATGAAGAAAAATGTTGGAGAGAAAAAAATCGACTTGGTAAAATGTGTCAAGACATACATTAAAATTCATAAGGGCTTTGATTTTGTTGCACGGCTGGAAATATTAAACTCGCCATTAAATTGAATTGGGGGGAAAACAAAACTATTTCAATGTGTGGGTAATGTTTTTTTTTAAAGGATTATGTTACGCCAAGTTTGTTTTTCTTTATTTCGAGTATATCGAAAACTGTGTGAATATGGAAATATTTAGGGTTAAACTTGTGTTACGAATAAATGTTTTTAAATAGTCTGGAAAAAAGAAAGTACCCTTCTGTTAAAATAGAGTGAGTAAAAAGTACAGTACTTTTAACTGGAAAGCTACTTGTGGTGTTTGAATATAAGTTGCAGTTTAGATTAGATAAACAAAAACTCCAATTTTATCATCAATGATAATTGAAGGACCTAGTGTAAAAAGGTATTAAGTAACATTTTTATTTTACAATTTCGAAGAAAACGCGTTTAAAATCTTAACTTCCTTGTTGTCTATGGACTATTTCAAATTTCTTAACAGTACTTATATTTTTGCATATATTGTTGTTTTGTTCAAAATTATGCGGTAGGGATGAAGAATTGCACCTAACACATTTATTAAATGTTGTACTTTTAACTAACATCAACTGGGATATCTATTGTATATTGATACACTAGTTTAGTGTTAGTTTGTCAGTTGAAAGCAACAACAACCTTATCTATGCCTAACCATTAGCGCCACAAGAGAATTCTTAGTTCAAAGAAAAGTACCGTACCGATTAAAAAACTGTATACAGTAGCTTATAATATAATAACATGGATTGCAAAATAAGTAAACCGGTCTGCTCAAAGACAAAGTTGGATAGGAGGAATGGGGTTGAAAAAGGGTGAACACGGGTCGATATACTGCTGAAAGTAAGTTTTTCAAACATTATATACGTACAGTTCTATGCTCCGTTCGAGAGCAATGAACGTTAAAGTTGTTAAAGTTTGAGCATGTCAACAACGTTTGGCGAATTTGGTCCTCTAACCGGAAAGTAGCAGCGTGTGCTTCAAATTTTGTTTTAGACATGCAAAAACAAAACAAGTCGTTGCCAAAAGCCATTGACGGTGGTTCTGCAACAACCATATTATGGTTGACTGAAACCACTGTCAACAATTTTTGTCAATGAGATTGAATTTTTCTCAACTTTTAATACAAAATACTTGAAGCACTCCTTCCTTAGAGAGGACCCAATTCGCCAAAGGGTTTTGACACGATCAAACCTAAAAGTCAACTACTTTCGAGCATGCTACAGGGCGTAAATAATGTTTAAAACGTACTTTACGTTTTATATCGCTCCGTGTTCGTGAGACAGTACTCTTGCATGCGCATTTCAACCAATCACCGAATGTTTGGTCCAAATTTTGTATATAAGCCTACTCTAGGGTGGTCCTTATAATAAGGGAAAAATAAAAGTTTTATATTGAGTCGGAACATCAGCTTATCTTGTTCCAATATTTGAAAAAAAAGGACTACGGTCGTATTCCTAAAATTTGGTGAATTTCAGATAAAATTTAGAGATCGACATCCGTGTTGGAAACATTGGTTTGACACATAGGAAAGGAAAAACCAAAATTTTTACTTTGGATAGAGGCACCAGTCTGTCTTGTTCCAGTATTAAAATAAGTAATATTCCCAAAATTTGGCCCATTTTACATGACATTTAAAGATTGCTTCCATAGTTTGAAAGATTGGTGTGAAACATAGGTAGCATTAACACGCGATTTTTGAGATCTTGGTAACGACCGCTGAATATTGTTCCAAACTAACCTTTTTTTACCAACATTACTTTTTTGCATAATAGAACAAATTCAAAACGTCTCTCATCCATTTTTTTCTAAACTTAAAAATAAGGACCACCCTAGCTTATTCGTATATAAATTAACGAATTTACTATTTTATTAGTTAAATACAAGTATTCCCAGAATTAAGCTTAAATTGTGTACGGTATGTTAAACTTTGATGCACATAAACTAGCTATTTCATAAAATAACGTAGGTTACATTTCCTATTTTTTAAGACTTAAACACCTTAGGTATTCACAGATTAAACTGCTAAATACATTTAACGGATTTAATACTTTAATATATAAGTACCTTGAACTTAGTTCGAAAAATAACGGAATTGGACGGTGACACAATCCGTTACAAACATAGCCTACATAGAGAGAATATTTCGAAATTCGTTTTGAAGTATCAATCATATTTAAAACTCAGCATTCAAGAATGAGGATCCATCCAACATATTATCTTTGATTCAACCTTTTTAAATGGAAATCTAAATTTTACAGAAAATGTCTTTTTGAGTTTTTTAGTGACCATCAGTTAAACTTTTTGTCGTAATCGAACCTTTGAAATCGAAGATGATTACTCACGTTTCAATTATCTTCCACGTTTTTCTACCGAGTACTTTATCGCTTTAGTGTATGAATATGTAATAGCAATTTTTATCCCGTCAAATGAAACCATCTATAAAATATGATCATTTAGAAAATATGAAAACGAAAGAAAACGACGCAAATTGGCTTGAACATAAAGATTACCCTTTTTCTTAAAAAAAAGTTTTTAAAAAAATTGCAACAAATTTTCATCAAACCAACTTTGAAATGAAAAATTTGTATTTATGAAAAGTGACAGTCCAAAATTTAAATTGTACACGTAAAACGGTTTTACATTTTTTGTTGAAAATCATATTCTTCTTATCACAATCTGTTTTTCGGTAAAGGAAATTATTGCATTGCATCCTTTGAATAATTTTTAAGCAGCTTTTACGGAGATTCGTTCTTTTTTAAATGTTTGATTAATGCATTTATACGCGCACATACACGATGTCCGAATAATGAATACTGGAGTTTTAAATAAAATTTATTTTCTATTTAGAGCACATTTGATAGTGTTTTAAACATATTTGTAAAGCTACTATATTCACGTGGGTTTGTTATCTAGGAGTTTTGTTCAATGTTGGTATTGCTAAAAACATTAAGTGTTTGTTGTTAATAACTAAACTTGGGCATGTCTATGCCCATTAAACTTGTTTTAAACTAACCTAAATTGGTGTCTGCTCACTGGTTTATGTTAGTTGTTAACAACAACTCCATGTTTTGAGCAATAACGCCACTGAGTAACCCAAACTCCTAGATAAACAACTTTTAGTTCAATCGTCCACCAGATAATAGCATTGAAAGTGTACATAGCTTACTGTAGAAACGTGCAGCTACCAATCAAAAAATCCAAAAAACTATTGCAGATTTCTCCTAAAGCGTAGCCAATTTTTCATTTTCATTGTCATATTCGTGTTCAGCAGCGTCAAATCTTTAAGAAACGCTACTTTTATTTCAGAGGCTTGACTTCGTTTCAAAATTTGTAAAACCATACTTAAAACTCAGCCTGTACATACCACATACATCTCTTACAAAACACCGTTAATTGAGTTTTATTTAGAACTCTGGAGTTCTTTTTCGGACACCCTGAATTGAATCCGAACGAAAAAGAGTTTCAAAAGTTTTTGGAACGCAAAAAAAAAAGACGAGTTAATCTTAATCTGATTTCTTTCAGAAAAAAACAAACAAACAAACAAGGATAGAAGAGCCAAGTTGACACTGAAGGGTGACGAATTTCAATCCACTATTTTTTTCGTCTGATTTCTCTAACTAAAAAAAAAGGTAAAGGAAAATGGCCAAGAGAAGGAAATTGGTTCTTTCCACTTTATTCACCTTTTCAATCCAAGATAAAACTTGTGAGATATCTGAAATCCCACTTGACATCGGGCGAAAGAGAAGAACTTTACAGCTGCTTACTATCTTGGTACGGAAACGCGTAAAAAGGAAGTTCCAGAAAATAAAATTTAAAAAAAAAACAACCCAAACGCGTTTGCAAAAATAAGAAATGAGGAACAGTAAAAACGTTATTACATTGCCACTAAAATGTTTAAGCATTTTTTCTCCGAGCAAAAAAAGATTTCATTAGTTTATTGGTATAGTTCTTTTAAACCATTTTCAGGTGAAAAAAAAAGAAGTTTCGATAAGATGTTGAATAAAAACTTCGATATACGCGAGTCCGGTTTGTGTGATATCGCTAACATGCGATAAGAAAAATCCTTTCAAATGCTCGTTATATGCGAAAATATTCCGCTCTTATGTGATTTTGTGCGATAGTGCTCAAGTGACTGAACGCTGAAAGTCTTGTCATTTCATGGAAATTTCAATATATGCGAGTTTTGATTTATGCGTAGTTTACAAAATTTGTACAGCGGACAATTTTAGCAGTAACGACAATAACATTGATTAAAATGTATTGATCGTTTTGTTTGCAAGGTGCTATTCTTCAACGTTTCGTAAGAAATTCGATAGCCCATTCTAAACTCTTAATGAACACGATCAAGTTCAATCAATTGCTTCATTAGGATCGAATACGTTAAAAATTGGACTCCATTCTCTTATTTACTGCTACGGCAGTACAAATTTCCTTCAGGAGCACCAAGTATTGATTTATTCTGTGGAAAATCCTCAAAAACCAACATGAATAAAGAAAAAGCCGGGAAAAGACATTGAAAACTGTTGTCTTGACAACCACATGGAATTTAGTTATTTGTTTTAACTTAAAGACTTTGGCGTTTTCACTAATTGTTGTTGTGCGTCTTCAAGACGAGTAGGATTGTCAAAACACTGTTTGCGCTTCATTTGAAGAGCAATAAACGGATAGAGTTGTTAATTGAATCCATCTTTGAGATTTGTATCAAAAAGAAATTAGCTGAATGCCCGTCAATGACAGAGGAGGGGTGACAAATTTCATTGTTATGAGTTCACTTAATCTCATTACATTCGTGTTTACATTCGTGTTGTCATGGTAACGTACACACCTCTCATTAAACTATATAAAGAGGCACGTTGCTCCCTTTGTTCCTCTGTCCGTGGAAGAATATTTTCGTGACAGTAAGTGAAAAACACTTAGCAGTTATAACGCACAAGGAAAACCATTACAACCATAACAACGTGAGAGTAAACAAAGATAACAATATCCAAACGTGCTATAGCACGGGTTATGATCACGTGCTACAGCTATTCGTACAGTATAAAAGCAGTTCATTGTTGGAATTTTATTTACGCTGATTTACTGTTTACCATTCTGTTGTTACGGTACTTAAGCAACTCATTGTTATAATTGATTTCACTGTTTACACTTATGGTGATGATGACGTCAGAGCGTTCCGGAGAGACAGATACACATTTAATCTGGAGTACAGATACACATTAATCTAGATTTTTAGTTTAGGTTCAATAATTAAAAGGTTAATACTATAATGAATGTGTAACTTACCTTTTGGGACGTTTCAGTGTCGAGTTTTCAAAAACAGAACAAAACGTTATCATTGCATTTTAGAAGGTTGCACTGCTTCATTTCTGTTTGAAATTGAACACACAAAAAAAAGGTTTCTTATAACAAGAGTATTGACTTTATTAATGATTGTATGAAATTTTTTCTATACCAAATAACCATTAAACAAATGTTTAACATAACCACATAATTAATTTTCATTTTAACATTCCATTATTTTTAGCTCCGATTTGCAGCACGATACATAGTTAACATTCAAAATTTCATCATAAAGTGCTAATACTGTACATTTTTTATTTATTTTTCATCAAGAATTATCATTTCTTGAAAAGTCTTGCCTCCAACCGAAAATTTTGTGACAAATTCAAAAGATCAAAAAATAAAAATTGGGTAGAAATAAAAAACGAGTGAAGAACAGAGTAATTTCAAATTCGAAACGAAAAAGAAGACACGAAGTTGACCTTCTTATATAAGCAAAAAAAAAAAGTTCCACATAATGAAATGGGATGATTTTCTTGAGTAATTCAGAATGACGTTGTTAAAGAAGATGAAGAAAAAACAACTCACAAGTTTAGTTCAACAAAATGTAAAGCAACTCTGACATAAAGAAGTCTGACAATCTTGGTCCCAGCAATTCATAAACCATCTTTGCATTATGTACACACATTCACACACACGCAATCGGAATTTCCATTGGTTGCTGTTATTTTGTTTTTGTTTTGTTTTGTTTTTTACACATAATGCACTAAAACAAAGGAAAAAAAATTGACCCAAAAAACATTCGCAAGACTATGTGAGCAACGTATCTTCGATTGTGAGCCTTTTTGTGTCATGTTTTTCGCAGGAAAACAATGTTTCATTTCCCAATCTGTCACAACACTACTCGTTTATCAAAGAGTTTCTTTGTACAAGAGTGTCTTTTCTTTTAAAAGAGTTCTGCAGTCGCTTTTAGTTGTATCAAAGAGGAAAGTTTGTGAGCCGTCGTACAAAGTGTATAATATTGTAATAACAACCTCATCAATTGCTCAGGGCAGGCTATTAGCAAAATTAAGTAGGGTGTCAAACATCCATTTGTTTGGGACTGTTCCAGCATAGTTTATGATCTATGCAGAGGCCGTCAACACAATTTTCAATAAATTATGCGATGCTTGTTCTATGTTGCACATGTTTATATTTCGTCTGAGCATTATTTGAACGTGTATACTGTGTAGTTTCACTGAACCAAATATCAAATTAAAATTTGTAACTAATAAAAAAACTCATGATATTTGTTATCTACACTTCCGATTATCTTTTGAAACCCAAGTTAAACAATTATTGTCAACATTATTTCATATGTCATTAATGTTTTGTTTGCATACCCCCCAGTCTCGTATTTAATCACTTTAAAAAAAAAGGTTTTATATTAAAAAAAAATCTACAAAAATTTATATATCTTACTATAAAATCATATATTCATATTGGGATCATTTTAATTGTAACATAGTACGTTATGAAAAAAACAAAACACGAGGAACTTAAGTGAAAATAAGTTAATAGTTTTTTACTTAAGATAGCGCAAAAATCTTGGTGTAGGGTGTTGATTTATGTTATCATGACAAGAAAAAAAAATTTATGGGTATGTTATCACAAATGTTGTCAGAATCAATAATTTCAACCGAAATCATGAATCACGTTCCAGTTGATTCAATTTTTTTGAGAAAAAGAACTTATACCCTTAACTTGTTTACATATCTCAGACTCGAAATCACTTTAAAAAAACACGTTATAAAAATCAATAATAAATCAACATTTCACTAACGAAATAAAAGGTGATTTTTGAATAAAATTTTTGAATACAAAGATATAATAAAAAAAAAAAAAAAAGTTATGCTCTAGCCTGGAATCGAACCAGAAACTTCCGAAAAGTCGTTCTAAACAACAGCAATAATAACATGACAAACTTTTATACTAGAATTCCCTACCCTTAAAACATAACGAAAACCAAGTAAATCACCTATTTAATCGATAACCAAAAAAAGGTGACTTAGGCTACCTTTGACTGACAGAATAGGCTAAACATCATCAAACTTTCATATTGCACTGACGTTTCGCTTCCTTTACATAGAAGCTTGGTTACAGCGACACACGAATAAACACACAAAAAACAACACGACCAAAAAAAGCCACACAAAACTGATGATGTTTGGTGTGGCTTTTTGTGGTCGTATTGTCTCTTGTGTGTTTCATTTTTGTGTTGCTGTGACCAAGCTTCTATGTAACGAAAGCGAAACGTCAGTGAAGTGTGGACAGTTTGTTGATTTTTGGCCTACCCTGTCAGTCAAAGGCAAGTCACCTTTTTTTGTTATTGATCATAGGAGGAAATTTACTTGGTTTTCATTATGATAAACTTTATTAGATTAATAATATGATACTCAATTTCAATAATTTTAACAATAATTTAAATATAAACTTTAACTTCCCCACCTTCAATACATAATGACGATAAAACTAAGGTAAGAAAAATCAAACACTTACCCCAGATAACTGACCGGGTGGTACAATTAATTATTTTTTAAAACTGTGTTTATTTTAATGTAATTTTTTCTTTTGTATTCTGATTCGTTTTAGACCGCATGACTCAATAAATATATGAAAATATTTTGTATTTAATTCATCATTCATTAGTATATTGCGAAAAAAAAAGCCGACGTCTGAAAACTTTGGCACGGCAAAAACAAAAACGTCGAAGAACAAAACACAATAAAAAACAGAAGAAAAGAAAAAGAAGAAGCGAAAATGTCAAGTGATGAGACAAGTTTTGGGCACTTGGACTGCTTCCCGCCCCCAAGATAATACACACCCCCAGCGCCCCCTGTTCCCGCTGCGAGAGCGGCCAACAGACTTGGGCTAGCTGTCGGCGCAGTCGAACGGCGACGACGACGACTTGTGCATTTCCATGATCTGCAACATGCCGTTCTCCTGCGGGATGTCGACGTTGGCCGGCACGTACGTTGTGCCGGGCATGCAGCGGGAGCACTGGCGGCGGAGGGCGGGCCGCTGGCGGGAACCCCGGCAGCGGACGGCAAAACGAAGCTCCTCAGCCATCTCGGAGCAGAGCGATTGCTGCTGAGTTGAACACAAAATCCAAGTCTGCGTCAGACATTCCGTTCGAACGAAATGTGTGTGTTTTCACATAGTGATCAAGAGGAATAAAAAAAAAGAAAAAAAAAGAAGAAAAAATTGGGGGGAACAAAACAAGAGCGCTGCGTTAGAAAGTGTTCCGTGCTATTTGTTTTTGCGGAAAATGTTGAAACAAAAAATTTGTGGAATATCGTGCAGGAAAGGGACACAAAGATACACTTCAACATCAACAAAAGCTTTCTAAATCATGCTGCAAACGGAGGTTTGCTACCTATGAATCTTAGGGCTCGTTCGTATGGCGATTGATGTTCATGCAATACCAAAAATATATAAATCCATTCACTACTAACCATAATAAAACAAACCAATTGAAGCAGCTATGCATAAATGCCAATAATTTATACAATATTAGTAATGAGAATGACCCAGATCTGTGAATGTACAAATATGTGTGAGTAATGGACGTTTTCGCCCCACCCATCGCGCAGAATGCTCCCTCAAGTCAGCTGTTATTGGTGGTTATTAAAATCAAAACCAGTCATAATTGTAGGATCCTGTCACTAGATAGAACTGGTTGGTTGGTCGTAAAAAGTACAATATGTTAATTTTGTACTAAAGTTTATATTACTAACTCGAAACCCGTGCAACAGCACGGGTCTTTTTTCAGTTGTACTGTATTTAGAATTATTTAAAATAAAAATATAAGCATCTCTACAGTAGCATAATCTCCACTCATTTTCAAATACGATAGTAACTCGTTTTACGGCGTTTCGTTGATGCGACGCTTTTAATTGTATAGTTTATATAGTATTTATTTTACTATTTTGAGCCATTGCTCCGCTTTTAAGGCAGTGTTTCAGTGGCAATGGTTTTAGTTTTTCATCAGTGATTCACTAGTTTCACCTTTTCAGCGCTTTTAGTTTTATCTCAGTGTAATCCCTTAGTCACAATGTTTCAGCGCTTTTATAAACCTAGCGTTATTGTACACTTCATAAATGCTAGTGATACCATTATTAAGCTTTGACGGACTGCTTAATAAAGAAAACATTTGTTTCGCTTTAAAGCGGTGATCTGGTCCAACCCTACCATATTATTGGAGTTGCCTGTATTTCAACACTGTTTACTCCACACACATAAAAATATAAGCCATTATGTAATTCGCTTTCAAGTGTAAATGTGAAAATAACCCTTTTGACTGAACTGATTTTAAGCTTATAATTCTAATTTAATGCAAGTTTAACTGTTCGTGTTACCTTAATTACACGACCTGGAATCAATTATCCTGATAATTATACTGGTAATTACACTAAATTAACTATTCCGATAATCCATCATGCATGTTATAGCATTTCAACCTTCCAACGTAATTAAATAAAAGTGTAGTTAGTCAATCAATCGCGAGATGAGTATGAATCAAACGTGTACGCCTATTTGTTTTTTATACCATACCATTAGCGTGAGACAATTGAAACTCTTTTTCAATAGCACAGCTATTTTTAGTACTGTGTGTAAAAGTAAGTAAGTACAAGTAGAAAAAGTATGTAACTATAATGTACAAGTTTCCTACATTATCATTTAATATAAAATCAATGGTGTCATCAACTGTTATGGTATTCAACTAAACTGAACAGTCCTCTCAACACTAGCAATTGAAATAAAACCAGGTGCCAAAGCATGTGGGAGGTGTGAAAAAAAAATCGACAAAATACAGTGAAACTAGCTACAAAATAAAAACAAAAACAAATAAATAGTTTGAAACTCACCCGGTCCGTTTGGGCATTTTTCTTCGAATTCCAGCAGAACTCAAGGACGGCGACAAACACAGCAATGGCGAGTCCACATAGCAGAACGACGAAAACACCTCCAATGTTGTTAGGACCTAGGGCATTGGCTTTCGATTCTTTGTTTTTCTCGTCTCGATTGCATGTATCACCCATACTCTGCCACCATTTGTTATATAAAACTTGCACTACATTTTTCTCTTGCATCTCCAAGACTGCCAAGGAAATTTTGTCCCGCCAAGGAGAGCCTACAAAGATATACCGCAGCAAAGTTTAAGCATTTTGGAACAATTTTAAAGTAAAGTTATGCAAAGATCGGCAAGCATTGCATCTTGAAAGGTTGACACCGTGACATGAAAGTGATAAACAGCATACCTCTAGGTGTGGCGATGCCATAGCCCTTAGAGTCCAATTGTCCTCCAACTTGAGTAAGATTGCAGTTGCGTTGGACAAAGTAATCGATCGTTGTTGTCTCCATCAAGAAGGCATAATTTCCTTCTAGTACTCGTTGAATACCTTCGTCGTATGAAGGAACGAATACGGACGGTTTTTTGTTTTCCATGTATCGCCACATTTTTTGATACATGTCCATCTTCGAATCCTAAAAATCATATTTTCAGTGATGGTCTCAATGATATAACGATGATGAATGTCTATTTTAGGTAACTTATATACCAGGCTGGTGAAAATTTTAGCAATATTTTGCAATGTAGAATCACAAAATTTGGAGGTACTGCACCAATTACTGTACACTATTTAGTAGAGTAGGTGATACAAACAAACAATATATGGATTTCAAAACAGATATGAGTTGGAAACAAAGTCATAGTTGAATGATCTTCCACAGTGTGTAGCTTAATCTTAACTGTGTGATCATACTGAGTGTAATCATACCATAGCAAATAACACTCCCATAATAATTATATTGAAAGTTCTATACGCCATAGATCTTTGCTATTACCAGTGATATTAATAAAAATATTGTTTAGTGGTGTTTTTTTAAATATCCACATATACTGTGTACAAGTTAAATTTATCATACGCGTACTTATAATTTCATTGACGCATTGAAGAGGTTTAGGGTGGAAAATTCAAACCGGCATCTCGAAAGTCAATCATTTTACACACAGTATATACCGTATACAGGGTGTCTGAAAATACTCCTGGAGTTTCAAATAAAATTTAATTTTATGTCGTTTTGAAAAAGGGATGTATGTAGCGTTATTAAATTGAAATGGAAAACGTTTATTTACGTGTTAGTGTAATTCAAGATGTGCACCATTTAAAACCCTGCAGACATCAAAACGAAATTTCACATCGGACTACACGCGGGTAAGCATATGAATAGATTTTATGGTTGCTGTTAATGGCTTTGGGTTCTCTTTGGGTAGAGCCATTGCAACAGCAGAGTGCGTATGTACAATTATACAATCTGTCAGTCCAGTGCTGTTATTGGGTGAACAATTAAACATAATTTTGAATATACATGTACTAGCTTCAGAAATATGCTAAAAACACCATTATAGGTAATCCAAAAAAAAAGAAAAATTCTATTTAAAACTCTCTGTTCAGATACCCTGTAGTATGAATTCACGAAAACTGCTCTTACTCTGAAGAAGGTCATTGTTGAACCACCCTCCAATGTACCATAAGCAATTTCATTTTGTTCTGCCAGTTCGTCCACGTTCTCGATGGGTGTGATCATACGCTCCACTGTCAAGAAGGCGGCCAGGTTGGCGGTGTAAGAAGAGATAATGATAAGCGTGAAGAACCACCAGATGCCACCCACAATCCGGGTAGACGCCGCCTTGAATAAAAATCAACAATTATTTTTTCATTGAAACTGAATTAAAGTAAATTGCATTATTGATTTACAAAACTTAAGCGTTACAGCCAAAGTCGCTAATCGTAAAAACATAAACAAATAAACAAAAACAACTGAGTACTAGATGTATAATAGTAATGCATGAATCATTTCTCAAACGCACTTTCCTTTTTTACCAATCTTTCTAACTGACGAAGAAGCTTCTCGGAGGGAAGCAAAACGTCGTCAGAGTGTAAAAAAAAATAGATTTACCCGATCAGTAATGTTAAACATGTTTTTAAAAAAAAAAAGATTTTTTAATGTTTAACCGTGTTGAAATTAGGCTGTAAGCCAAAATGTTTAGTCAAAAAATTGCACTGTTCTTTAATCAAATCACGAAGGCAGAACAAAACATGCCACAGCTCAATCCTTTAAAACAACAAAAAATACTAAGAAACGAATAAAAATATACAGAAGTGAAAAATAATGAAGTAAACAAAACGACATTAACTTGATTGAAAGTCATTCCAATGTTAAACTAAGCAGACTTAACAATATAGAAAATCTAAAAAAAAATTATCAAAAATAAAAGAAAAACCAGAAATTTGTTGAGAATAAGACAACTTCTTAACGTCAACTCACAAGACGAATACAAAAAATATATGACACAAACAAATATTACGTTGATTATCCGGGATAATCCTACAGACCTCGGTTTATCAAGTATACGTGATCCCATTTTACACGCAAATTTCTACAAATTCATATAACGTGCATATATTATGCAAAAATAAACAAATAATATGGATGTATATGTATTATTTGTATATGTATGACTCTTAATGTTTAATTTTTTTTCAAGACAACTTTCCGAAAACTATTTCACTCGAACCAGAATTAGTCCGGATAATCGTCGTTTTACAATTGAAGAAGAAGGAATGCGTAGTTTTCATGAAACTATTAACCAGTTAATGAAGAACTGCTAGCACTTCTTTTAGCATTTTGTGACGTTGTGTTGCTCAAGTTAAACTACAACACCGGTCGTCACTGCGTCATCGACTGACCACACAATCACGACACTCATGCAACCGTCCATCATCGCAATGGCCTTCGGGAATAAAGGGAGTTGATGACACTAATCATTGATGTGTTAAGAATGTCAACATTTAGAGACCACAAAACGACAGATAGGACCCAAGTTGCCTGGAGCCTACACCAATGTGATGATCAACTCACAAGTGGGATTGTTAACACGACGGCAGCCAGAACTAACAAAAACACATTTTTTAACCGAAAACTCATCCAATATTTAATAAGTAGCTAGTTTATTTTGCAATTATGATTATTTGGTGAGTGTACATTATGATTTTGTTTGTATCTATTGTATCTGATTATTATCTGACTAAGAAAATCATTTTTAAACAAAAAGAAAATAGCTCTGAAATGATGGGTTCACAGTTGGCTTCAAAGTATTTCCAGAAACTAACTCATCCAGGGTATTTTTATCATTCAAATGACGAATTGAACATTAAAATAAGCTAAATTTTGTACGAATAATTAAACATTCAACATTTTGAGAATCTTGTCCAATACCATAATGACTATGCTATGCGGCACAATCTACTACAGTACATGGTGAAAAAGCTCAACAAGGAATATGATGGATTAGCTCTCTAACAACGGATAACAGTTCAAATTAAGGGCTCGGGGCAGTATCCGGTCAACTCCACTTTTTGCTGAAATATATTTTTTTCAATGGATATAATTGTTTCGAAATTCTGCGTCGTTTGATGCACTAAACAAACAAATTTGATGCACTAAACAAACCAGTTTGATGCTTAAATACCAAGATATTATCATAGATGGCACTAACAGTCACTGTTGGGTGTATAAGCCAAATTAGCTTCACAGCTGTCCTGCAGCTCTTTATTATTTGTTGTGTACTGATTTCAGAATAAACAACAGACAGTGCCATTTCACATTTTCTTTACTGTGAAAATAAATATATTACCAGTAAAGTATTTTTGGCCAAAACTGTATTAACAAAGTGATCTGTAAATATCTAAATTATTTATTTGAAACATTTTTTCATTGTTATATTTGTCCCGTTTTCTGGGATATATATACTGTATATAATAAAAATAAAAATAATTTTTTTGTGCATATTTTACTGTTGAAAATAGTTGCTATTTTTTTGGGCGATACTGTAAAATTTTAAAAGTGGAGTTAACAGGTTACTGCTCCGAGCCCTTCAATTATACACTGAACTAACAAAAACTAAGGGTTTCTACTTGTCATTTATGTCCTACGATAATTTTCTGCTATGACTGGAAATTATTATGACCACAACACCAATTACCTAAAAAATGAATGTTTCAAGTTGTTTTTCTCCTCTCGTTGCACTCTACGTCTCATGTTTGTGCATTGATGCAAATGAACGAACGTAAAAAAATGCACTAAAATTCTGACCCTCGGAAGCGAACAGCGTTTTATGGGTGTAAAACATCCAATCTCCATAAAAAAGGATTGTCGAAGAATTTAATATGTTTTTATGAGATGTAAAAACTTGGATGAAATATTGGGAAGAATAAAACTGGGAGAAAAGGATACAACCACATCTCAGCATAACTTGAACTGATATCAATTGTAAAAGGAATTTTATTCTCATGATATTTTTTGTTTCATGTTTTGAGACTATATTTAACTCATTGTCTCTTGTCTTCATATAGGTTTCAACAAGATCAACGAATAATTGTAATTTTAAACCAATTATTTTCTAAACAAAAATCATGTTCGTTTGTTTTTCATGACTAAATTTTTTTGGTATTAGGATCAACAGTAAAAAATAAGAATGCTTTTAATTTGTTTACTAGTTATTTTATCAGTATCATTTGGCAGTCTTGACAATAAGCACCCCTTAATGAGATCATTAGCTATTATACAAATAAAAAAAATATAAGTAAGAGCTCTCACTAGAACATCACTAAATTCTACGATTCATGCAAAGTTAAACAAAAAGTATTTAATGAATAATATCAAACTAATAGAAATTTAAGGAGTGCTTATATCCAGATTGCTTTCGATGCAACAATAAAATGAAGTTAAAAGAATTAGAAAATTTTAGGAATTAATGTGAAAGTTATAAAATGGTGCGACCAAAAAACTGAGCATGAATCGATATGAAAATATCGTTCTTACATGTACTTGTACCAACTCATTCACACAATAGGCTCTTAACTTAATAAAACAACATATTTCTCCACATTTAAAAACATACATGCACACAGAAGCTTCTCGATTTATTTTTGTACAGCAACATTTTTGCACAGCGACATTTTTGACACGACATTTTTGTCGACATTATTACCACGACATTTTGACGTGATACGGTTTTGGAAAGCGTGGCAAAGCTGTAGCAATGCGTTGTGTTACCGTATGTAAGACAGTCCAACATCACAGTAGGAATGTTAAAAAAACAACAAAAAAACAAAAACAAACTTAAGTGACAACAACAACGCTTTGCTTCCCGACAATACCATCCCCAACGAAGATATCACTCTAATTTAATTTCACGGCAAACTGAAGTGTCAATTCTTTAAAAAAAATAATCTACGACACTCTAGGAATTATTCAAAATATAATTGTAAAAGTCTATTTTAAAACGGTTCAGTGGTATTTACTGTGTTTAGTTTTAAAAACTACGAGCATGATTTACAATGAGCATGGTGAAGCTTTTGTCCCATGAAGAAGCCTTTTGCAACGAAGGCGAAACGTGTTCGATGTTGTGCACCTAGTCAGTGAAGAAAGGAGTTTTTTGTTTTCTTCAATATGTTGTTCAAAGTGCAGAATTTAAAATTTAATGAGCATGGTGTTTTTTTGTTTTTTTAATAATGAGGTAAAGTAATTCCTTTTCAATGCAAATTACTGCAAGATGACCCAAAAAACACGTCGAGAATACCCAATAATCTTTTTAAAATTTTCGTTTCTCATACAACTCAACGCGATCTTCGTAAGTTTTCACCTAACGGAATACTTGGAAAATACCGTACATATACGGCGTTCAGCGAGTTAGCTTGTACATAATTCAACTGTAACGTTAAAACTCAATTTGAATTCATGGGCAAAATCTCTTTCACGTTCACCCTCTTTCACATTTCACCGTTTACTACCAAGCTATGACTGCCGCTTCACCATAAT
>JAQIWH010003687.1:0-19093 GCA_034695005.1 Cryptops parisi
TCACTGACATATACCTTTTTCACTTCAATAAACACTTTATTTTAAACACTATATTTGTATAATAAAGTATATTTTATTTGTAGATGTAGGTGTTTTAGCTGTACCGTTTTTAGACGTAGATGTTTTAGCTGTAAAGACTTAGCTGTAAAGTCGTTAGCCGTAGATGTTTTAGCTGTAAAGACGTGGAACCGGAAAAACAAAGTTTCATTTTGAATAAAGGCACCAGCCTATCTTGTTCTGTATTCACGAAATTAATATTCCCAAAATTTGGACCATTTAAGATGACGTTTAATGGTTACTTCCATAGTATTGAAACGTTGGTGTGAAACATACAGTAGGTAGTACTAACACGCGAATTTTTAGATCTTGGTAACGACCCCTAAATATTGTTCAAAAGTAACCTAATTTTACCAAAATTACGTGTTTTTTTTCATAATAGAACAAATTCAAAACGTGTCCCGTCCATTTTTTTTTCAAAACTTAAAAATCAAGGACCACCCTAATCTTTGTACATCCATTACAATAAAATTAGTGTATGATCATTCAATGTTCAGCACACGGTTTAAAACGTTATATTAAAGTATTACTGCTTTAAAACGACTGTCAACATATACAATATCTACTGTAAAGTCTCAAAAATGCAAGATACACATAAAAACAAAACGCGTCATTGACAACCTCTTAAAATGGAATTTGTTTGTAAACCGCGAATTGCCTTTACATTAACTTCAAGGCAGATAATGAATCTGTGATCCTTAAATATAAATTACTCATATTTACCTAGAATCATGTCAGACAAAGTCGAAGAATGTGCAACTACTTCAGAAAGCTCCATTACTTCGTCTTACTCGCCAATGCCAACAAACACACACACAAAAAAACCAAGCCACCCAGAAGTATTGAAACTTCCTTCAGTGTTTAGAACTTCTCACAAACTAAGCTATTTGTCATCACAAACTTCGTATTTTGAAAAGTAAATGAATTAAATAAGGATAACGATTTTCTTATTATAGCAGTTACTAAACATAAATAATTTATATAATTATATATCAGTAGATTTCATAAGTGTTTCAAAATGAGTTATAAGTCACTACCGAAAAATTGTTATTTAGTGACGGTATTTATACTTGAACCTTTTCCAAAAGGTTTATTGTTCATTGCAACGTTTTGATATTTGTTCAATTGACCATTACATCTTCGTGTTGATGTTAAAATAGCACACAAAAATCTATTACGGATATCTATCAACTTAATTATCAATATTTTTTTCAAAATTACACTTATCCGTGGTTCTTTGGGGGAAAAAACCAAGTTTTGAAACCAGTTTCAATTAACAGTGCAATTAATCTAACAAAATGCATTATGGAAAGTTTCAGTAATGTTTTATGTATTTATCGTTGACCTTAATTAATTCCTTTCATTCAAATGACATACGTTACAAAATATCGTGGTGTGACAAAACAATTGACGATGAATGAATACAACACATATTATTGTTAACGTCATTCACTTATTGTTGCAATGAATATGACTACAATCTAAAAGTGAAATAAAATCTTGCAAATAATAATAAATAATAATTGAAGCATTAAGTCAACAAGTTAAATCATTTCACCTTGCAAAAAAACAAATGCTTAACATAGCTTATTGCGCATTTGTCTGGCACATTCCATAACCAGATCAATCATTAATAACAATTAGGATCATAAAAATGCTTTCACTTTAAGCACTTAGAATCCATTTCAACCAATCGAATGGGCACATGGCACAGCACTGACTCACCTCGATAAAACATTCCATTGCACAATATTTTTTATACACTATGCAGTAATTAAGTTAACACAATAAATGATGAATAATTATATACTCACTAGTCTCTCTGGAGATCACTGATCCTAAGCAGGAAATGAAAATGAGGGTGAAAAATGTGAAGTTTGGACAAGAATCCTTCATCAGCATAATGAACTAGCCAGGTTCGTTCTTTGTTTTGGCTCCTTGTAAGACAAGCTTCAGTCTTCTGACCATCCAAGTATCGGGAAAGACTATCCTACAGTAGGATGTGAAAAATAAAATTGTTGGTAGTGAAGTGTAAAGAGCACACAGCGAACGAAGCCTGAGAGAAATGAAGACAAGGGCAGCAATGTCAGTATAATCATTGACAGGAAGGAATATGTGTTTTTTAAAAAACTGATAAGGATTGAAGATAAGGTTATGAAGGAGAAACGTCACCTATCACTAGTAGTGTAGTACACCTGCTGGGAAGTGGAAAGAACTCGTTTCGTAGAAATTTGTCATTACCATATTAATGATGTTAGAGAAGAAGAAGGAAAAAAGTGAAATGGAGATTTTGAAAAGGTCAATTTGGTACAATACCATGACTAAGAAAGTGTTGACACAACAATGAACTGATTTTCTATGGATGTTGCATTTTATCTCTTAGCAACAACATAATAACAAAATTATGGATGAGTACATTAAATATTATTCACCCTTTACATCAGCACGATCAATATAATTAAAGTCTTTAGAACATGTGATAAAATAAAATAGATCAGAGTTTTGAGTTTTTTTCCATTGTGGACACTTGAATTTGTGTAATCCAATAATGATGTACCGAGTATATGGGCTTTTCTAAATTAAAAGAAATCGAGTAATACGAATGCCCTGCCCACAAGATAAAGAAGCCCATCCCCTCCCGAGGAACTTAGTAAAATGCCCGACATTACAATATTCAGAACGATTAAATACCACGGGGATGAGAGTACAGTTGAACCTCGTTATCTGAAAATTTTGCATCCGCGGATTTAACTAACCGCGGTAAAAAAAAAATCGATATATCAGGGGAAATCGGTGTTTCAGAAAGTATCTTACACCAAAACTTGAATTTGACGTGCGTAGAGCAATATGCTGAATCCACGCGAATGAACTTGTATGTAGACATATCCTGTTGTAACCTCTCACCATTAGTTACGACGTGTTTGTGTACTGAACACATCGTAATTTTTTTCTTTTATAATTTTGCATTATTCCCTCCAAACAACACAGTTTAACCAACTATTTACATAGAATTTACATTATTTAAATTACATGAGAGGATATGTGTAGTCATATGAAAATTACAGCCTTTTATATAAAGGACTTGAGCATCCGCGGGAGTTCCTAGCACCGAATCCATGCAGATACCGAGGGTCCACTGTTACCATACCAACACGGTTAAAAACAATGAGAGTAAATAAAATAAGCTGCTGAAGTACCCCAACAACAGAATGTAAACAATAAACGAGCTTAAAATTACAAGAATGGTCGTGTTGTTATGGTAGCATACACAACTCTCACCAAATCGGCGAGAGGTGTTTATGTTATCATGACATCAGGAATGTAAACAGTGTCTAATGAGATTAAGTGAAATCATAACAATGAAACATGTTTTCCTCCATAATTATTATTGAGGCATGTTTTCCAATGCGTTGATAGGATTGAAATGTTTTGTCCCATCAACCATTCATCAAAATTAGAATTTAAATTATGACACTGCGTGATGGAGAATAAATCTCCATCATTATTAACAGGTTTACTATTAGTTATATGTACAATATTTCCAAAATATTATTATAGATCCAAACCTGTAACATTACTAATATTCCCACACGATTGGCTTAAAAAAAATTGTAACATGAAACATTTTATCTACCTGTTGCTTCTGTTGCTGATCGGGTTTTCAAAATGAGCTCAATTATCATGTGGATGTCATTTATCTTAGGGAAGAACCTGCAACAAAGTGGTAAACATAATTATGTTAATAGTTGGAATGGGTTTGCTTAGTTCTTCATTCATGCTTGAGCTTACATAACAAAGTTCTGAAAATTGAAAGTTCAAACGTTTTACCAAACATTTTGTTACGTCATCGGTACTTGATACAAGGCAACTATGTAGCAAGCGTACAACAGGTAATACTTGGTGAAAAAAAATCCTGCAATAAAAAAATAAACAAATATTTTTACCTACAAGCAATTCACTCGATGGTACAGAATGAATGGAATAGCATTCTCATATTTACATAGGAAAAACCCCAACGCGTCAACTTCAAAACAACGTTAATCAAATTACAAAGAAAAATCCTTCAATAATTACCAATAAAAATGTTGTATTCCGAAGTTATTATTTTTTACTACAGTAATAGATTGAGCAAAATTCAAGCTGTTAAATCATCTATGAACATATAATCATTAATCAACCTTGTTTTTCAACGCTTTATTATTGTACCGAAGATGTCCACCTGTTAAATTTTTTTTGTATGTCTTACTGTGTTAAAAAAATGTTTCTCAGAAATTAATTTATCAAATGTTTTGTTCCCATAACAATCTAAACAACTGATGATTAATGATGTAATGAAGTTTGATGACTAATTATTGACAGAAAAAAAATTGTTTATCGTTTTCACAATTGTAGAGAAAGCAATATAATACTTCATTAAATTTTTTCACAGAGCATGAAATTGAATTGTTGTTTGTTAGAAAACCAATAAAACAGTATTTTTAGACATTTAAAATAATAATTCTGGCAGCGACATTAATTAAAAAAAGCTACCAAATTGAAAATATAATCGAGCCTCGGTGAACAAGTTTAATCGGTGCATATTGTAA
The DNA here is from genome assembly GCA_034695005.1 of Cryptops parisi. Classification (NCBI taxonomy): domain Eukaryota; kingdom Metazoa; phylum Arthropoda; class Chilopoda; order Scolopendromorpha; family Cryptopidae; genus Cryptops; species Cryptops parisi. The sequence goes on from JAQIWH010003687.1 coordinate 4,644, forward strand.
TAGTTACGCTAAACAATAATTTAAGTTAGGTTTAAAAGGCTAATTTGTACAAAAAACAATTTTGCTATTGAAACCACTCGTTGTGTGAAATGTTATTGTAAAAATAGCTCGTTATAGGAGGCTCGACTGTACATTAAATTTTGAAATACTCATTTGGGTAGCAATCTCGTACAATAACAAATCTCATACCATCATCTACCTACGTAACTTTGAATCATTAAACAATTAATTATCAGATAAAAAAAAATCAAAACATCGTGTTTTTAAAATTTTGTCTGGCACGTAGGTCCTGCAGCATTATTGATTAAAATTTACGCTCGTAAATGTTAATCATGGACAATCAATTGATTTTAACTGCAATTCTGATAATGATTCGAAAAAACACAAACAATTTTAAATTCCCACCATGACCTTAACCTAATTATCAAAGATTATTTTTCAACAACACTTGTATTATTCACGTACGTCACCATATAAAATAACCACTTGAAAACTGATGATGTGCAAGGAAACAAATCAATTACAATAAACGAGTTACTTTATCCTTCAATTGATGAAGGAAAAAAGTGATTTTATGATGTGTATCATATCCTTATCAAAAGAAAGTAAATCCCACTTGTATTCAAACTCAAAACTTGTTAGAAACTTTGTATCCAGAATACTGAGAAAAGATGCACACCCACCTGTTTATATCCTTTTTAGAAACATGGCCATAAAAATAAATCTGTAACAAAGATTAAAAAGTATTACCAGCTTTCGACATGATGATGCATTTTCTTTTCATTAAGCTGTATAGTTCAAAAATGATCGGCTATACTAACCAGAGAATGAGTGAAACGAATTAGAAATAAAAATAATTTCCAGGAAATACTCATTTCTTTAATAGGAAATCCTGTGGGAAAATATGATACTATCCATTTTTATACACTATGTTTACAAGTAACTAGTTCACAAATATATGAAAACTTCTTTAATTCCGCTTTTCATTAACTGATAACCAAAGAAAAAATCCATAAACAATAGACGTTTACATGAAAATAAATCACATAGTAATACTTTGATGTAATGTAATTTGATGGAAAAATTAATACATAATTAATCTTTTATCCGGTGTTAAAATACTGTCCTTGTGATGTAGTTCAACAATGCAAGAATTGTGCGAAGCAACATAAGTCTAAACACGGAGTATTTTGAACTAATGTTGCCAAACAACATGCGTCTAAATACGGGTTGAAACAATAAACGAACGTTTCCACGCAACATGAGCTAATGTTGTATTGCATGTCAAATTTCTATTTGTATTGTATGTCAACATAAAAAAATGCCTTATATGGAAACTTACAAATGGCATAACCTACATCTCAGTGCGATATTAAAAAGATTCAAATATAGGCTATTAAAATCAAACATTCAATTAAAGTCTAGTGATATTAGTATATCGGTTTCCGTGTTATACAAACTCGATGTCATTAAATTTAACGTTTGAGAAAATGTCAATTTTTATATTTTGATGCGAGCTTTACGATATTGAAAAAAGCTCTTGTTTCAACAAATATAATGTTATGTATGAATACGTCCGATACCAAAATCAGCGAAAGCTTGGCCCAGTTAATGAGACGAGTGATTCATTGGAAATTTAAAAAATAAATAAAATTTGGTTAATGTATGATATAATGTCATATACAATAATATTTTAGTGTATAAAAAAGCTTTTACCAGTCTAACTTTGTAGTCACAACTTGTCAGTGCACTGGTTTGAAGTTAAAACTAATCAGAATATATACTATATATATATATGTAGTATTTACAGAATGAGAAAGCAAAAGTCTGGTCACAGCTAAATATTGCAAAAAACATTAGTGATATGAAAATTGTGAACTATTGTAATGTATATCAGCCATGGGCTATCCAATGACGTCACCAGAAGTGACCTTGGTTTTAATGTTCTAGGTCATCTAATTATTAATTTCTTTAACATGCATTTCACATCCCATGTGTGATTTAGAAAGATGAAGGTATTCACCAAATAATACCAATGAACGAAACAGATCGAAAATCAACTTGTAAAAACGGAAGTCGCAGGCGAAAGAAGTACAGTATTGCAAGAAAGCTAGCAGGGGCAGCCACAACAAACATAGCCTTACTTGACAATGTAAACTATTAGTGGAAAAAAGATGAAAACGTTTTGGGAACATCGATTAGACTGACTGACTAACAACATGCATCAGTTTAACAGGTTTCCCCACAACTTTTTAACCATATTTCCGCTTCTCCATTGTCAGGTAGACCATGTTGTTGCACTGCCCCTGAGTTTGCTTTTCTGTGACACCATTCTTCTTAAGCCTGTTAACTTTCGTTTTCACCAGTCGATTTTCGATGTTTGATGCGTTGGCATCATTTCGTGAATATTTCATTTTTCTAAATCACATATAGGGTGTGAGATGGCTATAAAAAAGGAAATGATTGGATGACCTTGAAAATGATTTTCAAGGCCACTTCCATTAACGTAATTGGATAGTCTACTGCCGATATAAATTACAATAATTCAATCAGAATTTTCATAGCACTAATGGTTTTCACGATATTTAACTATGACCAGACCTTTGCATCACCCTGTATATGTTGTATGCAATGAATACTATATACAGTACACTACAATGGGAAAATGAGCACATTTCTAATTTCTGTTGAAAGAATAATAAATTAAGTGTTCTTAAAAACGGCTACTGAAAAGCATTACGATGGATATTACATGTAGTTTGTGTAGTTTGTATCATTGGCAATTCATATTCCTTTGTGAATTCTCCATTCGGTATGGAATTGTTTTCCTAACAAATAATCAAAACAAAAAAGGCAATTCACAATTTGAAAGTTTACAAGTTACTATACAATGAGTTCTAAAATTTCACTAAAGAAACTGCCCAAAACCAAAATGAAGGGTCTATTAATTAAAAGAGTTTATTCATGATTCATTGAATCTAGTGATTTAATGAATTAAGTTTATTCCGGTTAATTGGAACGCATAAAGTCGATTCTAGTTAATTGAGACACATCGGGACTTGCAGATTTGAGTTTGAACACACCAGGACTTGCAGCTGCATCAATTAGTTTAAACAACTAATTGATCACTGTATACAATACAGTGATCCATTGAGATTTACCCCCAAATAAATAACTGTCTCGAGTGAATGATAACCCAATTAACCGAAAACCCATTGTCTAAGTTACCGGCAACGTATAGAATCCAGGCATTCTACAGAGTGCCAAACTTTGTTTCAGCAATGTATGACATTAGCATTGGAATAATTACGTTAAGAAAGGTTTAAGTTTTGGTTTGAAGTTTCTGTCCGAATTTAAACCTGAATGTTTTAAGAGTACATATTGTTAACTACCTTAACTAACTGAAACAGTTGTATGCAAAGTGTTATTGCAAACTTTGTCAAAAGAGAATTTTATAGCCTACATTGCCGGTAACAAACATACAAATTAACAAAACATATTTCTATCTTTACCATATGTGTTCTATTTCTGGATAATTTGTTCCTAAAATAAACTGTCAGTGGACTCAACAGCCGGTTTTCTACCACTTCTGAAGATCCTATAGTGGATGGAAAAGTGTATGCACACTGCACGTTTGTAAAAAAGTTTTCAAAATAATAAAGACATGCGAAGACAACGTTATTCTAACGCAAAAGTATATTTGATTAGTTCTCTTCGCATGTTGATAATTGATTGATTAATTAATTAGTTAGTTACCTGTGAAAATACTGCAGATACTTCCTCCAATAACCACACTAGTAAAAGTGACTACGATGGAAAGCAAATAACTGAGTTTGTACAGCTCAAAAATATCTTCTTCGTCATTAGGATCACTATAAAGATAATTACATTCAGTTATCATAATTTTATAGTCTCTCAGCTGAACCTTTTAGAAAAAAAATAGAACAGTACTTAGATAAAACAGCCATTGAAATATTTGTCAAGTTAAAGATGGGACTAGAAAAATTGCATCCCTCCATGGAAATGGGAGGTTTGGGTGGATTATATCCAGAATATTGAGTACCAATACACACCCAGAGTCCAAAACCCATTCCTGTCAACCATCCAACAAAGGCACACTGCAAGTTAAACATGAAATTCACCAAGATGGTACAGTACGTAGTTACTTAAATAGTACCAGTGAAATTAAATATGTTGTATAGTGACAATGCTTAAGAATTAAAGAAAAGAATTTTCTGTGAAATCCATAAGAAAGTACGTTTTAGCCTGCCTATGTAAAAAACCGATTTTTTTTTGTCTGCCAATGTAAGAAACCCAAACACCCAGTAGATTTCTCCATTTAAAAATTTGTAAAGATTGCTGTAAGAATATCTGAACCAGGGTTCTAATGATTCTTTTATTTTAGCACTGAAATGTTTTGGATGTAACAATCCATTCGGTATTAATTTTAATTAAACAAGAAATGTAGGACCTAACTAATAGATTTGACTATTGTACTTATTATAGTAGAAAATCAATACTGTGAGCAAGGCTGTGTATAGGAAGGGGAATACCCCCTAATTCGGAAAGAAAATTTTGGAAGTACCGTACTGTATTTCTATATACAATGCACTATAGATATAATACATAGTGGACTGAAGTATGCTATGAAAAAAATAATGTTATTTGACCACTTCCTCCCCTTCTGAAAATCCTGCACACGGGCCTGACTGTACGATTGACTATCTGACATACATTTTTCACCACGCTTAGTAAGCCAGCAAGTAATCAAATCATGATCAGTGAAGAAAAAACAAAATGCAGTGACATAACCAACAGGTAGCAATCGAGGTCATGAAGCCATCAGCACATTATCGCAGTTTGTTTGACACAGTCCATGCAGTGCCATCTCATGTGTTTGTATGACACCACATGCAATGTTTTGCGCTGCACGTGATATGATAGCAAGATAGATTGGCTGCCTTAACTGATTCATTCGTCAAAAACCGCCAAACAATCGATATCATGTACTGTATTCAGGAATTTTTAGTTCATCAGTGCCAATACTGAACTCAGCAATTTGAATAAAAAGAAATTATAACTTACTAGTGAATTAGCTTTGGGGTTGAATAAAGCTAATGTAAATATACCCAGTGTGACGCCAGAAAACATAGAACTGTTAAACGTATAAGCCTGCAAAAACAAAGAAACAAAATATTAGTTTTGACAACACCAAATTTTGAAATAACTAATAATTTTCAGGTAAAATTAACATAAATTTTTGGTGAATTCAAATGGACCTATTTTATTATTTTATTTTTTATTATAGATAAACATTGGGCCTACATCCCAGTGAAAAAAAGAAAAATATTACAATTAGAGCAAAAAAATAAAATGGGAATATAGAATAGGAAGGGAAAATATAATTACGGTATGTTAGTACTGTGACTAGCATAAGCGTTTTGCATCCTCTTAATGTTTATATAAACTTACAATATATTGTAAACTTTAAATATTTCTCTGAAACTAAATAAACCCGTCACAGGTATTTGTGGTTTAAGGACTGCACCAACTTCCGTTAAGGTATGTCATTTGGCCGTCACACAAGTTTTATTAAATCGAAAATGCCGGAACAATGATGAGATAAGAGTGAAAGTATATGGAGCAGCGTTTATGATGCAGAAGGAAACGGGAGTACGCCGAGAAAACCTGCCCCTGCGGTGTCAAACCTGAATCCATACGGCACGAGTGGGAGGCGAACTCACCACGTAGTGTACCGGAGGTGGATGTGCGAACCCACTAACCACCAGGCCACCGCGGGTATATTCACATTTAGCCTACAGATGTGTTATTAATACTTTACAATTAATCGTTCAACAATCATATGGGACTTTAACATGTTTAAAAAAAGTTTAATAAAAATGTAGGGTGAATAACATAACGTGACTAACATAACCTGCAAAATAGGTGTAATTAAACAAAGTCACATTTTCCCATATGTAAATAGCTTATAAAGTTGCTCAAACATTATTTATGACCATTTCTACTAATAACCTTTGTACTGTATTTACTATTGGAGATCTAGTTGCTAAATGAGCTAATGCGAGATAAGACTCTACACTAAGTCTTTTAAAGTTCAGTTTCAATTTATTTCTGTTAAATCCGTAATGATTTTTGAGCCTATACTACGACTACATTTGTCACATAATCACCGATTTGAATAAATTGATACACGTACAGTATACTCTAAATTAATCAGGATAAGATGAAGTAACAGATAACCCCTAAATCAAGATTTGAACAATTAACTATCCCCTGGAATATCAATTTTATTGTATTATTATTTCATTAGATAAACTTGTGTGAACTAATCTTACCTCTAAAATTCCTCCCAAATTTTCAAAAAGTGCTATAAATGTCAAGCAGATAATTCCATAAATAGATGCTAGTAAAAAAAATTGTTCGTTAATCATAAAAAAACAAAATACCATCCAATTTCTACAATACATGTAAATAAGCCGTTGCTAAAATACCTAACAACATAGAAATCTTTGCACATTTCTCCTCACTAAAATTCTTCCATTTCGGAACTCCTAGTACAAAATCATGTAAAGTGACAGCTGCTAACGAGTTCAGTGCGGATGACACTGTACTATATTAATAATACAAATCATAACAAGTCAACGAAACAGTTACTGAAAATGCTAATTATCGTTTTGTTACCTCAGTGATCCGCAATATAATCCAGCGACAAATAAGCCGGGTATGCCAGGTATTCCATGAAATGTACGCATAACAAAATGTGGTAATATCTTAAACACATGCAAACAAACTAATAACTAGTTGATACAAGTTTTGTTACCGATAAAACCATTCTATTGGTGAATAATTACTTGATCAGATTGTTGTATTTGGTTGGAAGACAATGGATCACACTTTTGGTAAGAAGCGTAAAGTATGAGGCCAGTAAACGATACAAGTGTCTCGATTAACATTAAACCTGGTACGTTGAGCCACACAGTACTGTTAAAACAAATATACATTTTAGTAACTGCAAATTCATCAGTTTTCAAGGATAAAATTAATGTAGATATCGAACTTACCTTTGAGCTCTTTGAAGTGACGATGATGCTAAATAACGCTGAACTTGAGTTTGGTTAGTAGCATAAATGGAACACCAGAAAATAACGCTCGCGAATGATACTATCCAAAACGTATAACGCAGACGAGGATCAAAGCTGAAACTAAATGATACAAAAAAATATTTTTTACAAATTTAAAAGATTTTGACTAATATAAGTCAAAATTGCTAGTATACCTTAACGGTTCAAGTCTTAGTCCTTCTGTATTAATTTGAATTAAGGGGGACATGCCACCAACATCATAGAGGCCTTTCCCAATCACAATAAACATTGCCCCGAACATTACTGTCACTTGAAAAACATCAGTCCACATCACTGCTTTTATTCCACCCTATGAAATAAAAGTGTATTTTTTTCCATATTTAAAATTATACGAACACCTTATAATCATACCTTATGAAATTACTTACAATTACGGTGTAAATAGTGCCAACTGCAGATACAGCAACAATTGAACCCCATAAATTAAATCCTGTAACTACAGAGAGACATACTGACTATTAGTTAATTCCTAGATAGAAGTACGATATAATTAAATAGCTTATTTTCAAAACGTCTTAAATCCAAAAACTCAATTATTTAGGAAACAAGTTTTTTTATTCATTCGAACACGTTTATATGTTGTTTCATATAAACGTGGTTTTTGAGAGTGATTTTTAGTGGAAAATAATAAGTTTTGAGTCTTGAAAATAACATATTTGGAATCAGCGATGCACAAATAGTTGTCAGTCTCTTATCTCAAAAATAATTAAAATGGAGATAAAGCGTTTTGGAAATAAGCTCTTCAATTGTTACATATTGAAATGCAGAATTCTTTAGTTTACCTTGAGCTAAGGCTAGTGATGGACCATAAACTACAAAGGAAACATAAGTAGTCTAAAAATATAAAATTGTTAATTTTCCAGAAACCATAAAAATTTATAAAAAAAAATGATAATTTCTAATGTCACGTACCATCTGTAGTATGTAGATCACAGATCCCAATAAGCGAATTTTTCGATTAAACCGTTTTTCCAGATACTAGGAAAAAATTATTACATTAATGTTGTCCATATTTTTAAATATAAACAATTCATTAAATTAATTCAGTGTGACAATTCTGGAAAGATGAAAATCTAACCTCATAGATACTTGTTAGTTTCAAATTGTAAAAAACAGGCAAGTACATATAGTTCACCAAGGGGCACATTAAAAACATTCCAATGACTACGAACCAATAATTAAAACCATAGGTATAAACTTCAGACGGAACTCCTAGTAGAGCAATAGCCGAATTGAAACTAGCTAAAAGAGAAAGAGTGACAGGCAATATGCCCATGTTTCTGTTGCCCAACAAATATTCCGTAGCTGTCTTCTGTCTGCCACCGCTGAACGCATAGTAAACACCAATCGCAGCCGAAAAAACGAGGGTGAAAATGAACACCACATAGTCCACAATGTGAAAATAGAAATCATTTTCAACAAAGATGACCTGTGATGAATTCATGAACAAACGTTGCGTTGAAATTCAGTAAGTCTGTTCGTTTCAACAAAGAATTTCTGCTGGAAAGTGCTAAGGTTTTATGCGTCACCGTTGATGGAGTTCAGAAAGAAGATAAGTTACCACATGCTTAGTACTGGATTTTTGGATTAGATGATTTACAGGAAGCTTTTGATAACAGATTTTCGTCGTGATCTTATGTAATAGATAGCATAATCGAATCATGGACTAACTGAATGAAAACAGTTGAAACCTGTCGAGTTGTTTCTACTTTAACTATCACATTGCCTTTTACAATGTGAACGTTTAAACTTTCAAATGTCACAATGGATTTAAATGTCACACGATTATAGGCTACTAGAAAGTAGTTCAACGATTGCCATGCTTTGTTCCTCTTTCAATACACATTTCAAGAGTGGAATGAACTTCCTTTGAAAAAAATTAAACATCAGTTAAGAAGGCGAATGATACTTATGTGTTAACCACCAGCCAATGGTATGAGATAAATACACATCAGCTACAACCAACGCTAATCATACACTGTATAGCACACTACGCATTTACTTGATCATGCCCAACATCCCCTACATTAATACTACATTCAATAATTTTACACATCTCAATTTACTTGTCAAACAAATTCATTCAAATTTGTACAACCAATTCAACAGCCAAAAAACATTACACCGCTGTCCACTGAATACTTTTGCCACGTGTTACCAGATACCTTATGCAATTGGGAAAAACGCAATATGTGTAACCACAAAAAAAATATTATACAGAGGGCTTCTCAAAGTCCGAGACGAATTTTGCAAAAAAAATTAAAAGTTAAAGTAAAATTATAATGTGAAGTTAAACTTCCGTTAGTTTGCTTTCACAACATAAGCTATATAGGTCCCAACGTTTGCCATTTTAAAAAGGTGGGTCGCTGTTCATGAAAGCTTGGGAAGCCCTGGTATACACTATGTACTTGTACTGTTATAAACACTATGTTAAGATGAGTTATATAATTTGGTATGTCAGATTTTTGTAAAGCCACTACATTTTATTAGTACCTTTAGCTGCTAATAAAACAATAAAACCATTAGGAGACTTGCGATCAGCAATCCAGCCAATAATAAAATTGCTTATAGGACTTTCAACAGGCTCTTTTTTTTTAGCACTTAATTTATATTACGCAAATAATGTAAATTAACTGTATTATAATTTTGAGCTGGGCACATAAACTGAGCATATTTTACAACAAACGAGAGTTAGTTATGAACACTACAATACTTGTGTTATAACTTATGAATTAAATCTATGACATTAGGAAAGTCAAGATTGCGTAGATAACATTGATATTTTTTGGGTAAACTTAAGTGTATGATCCATAGAATGCTTCCAAAAAACCTATAACGCTGACTAACATATACGAATGTATACAAGAATACACGCATCTGTGCTGGTGTAAATAAAAACAAGTAAATAGAAACAAATTCATTTTTGGACACCCTTTTAACGTGGCGTGGTGTTGTGCTTTAGCTTGAAAAGGCCAGTGGTGGCCTGGTGGTCAAAGCGTTCACCTATGGCGGTAGTAGCCCGGGTTCGCCTTCCACTCGTGTCATGTGGATTCAGTTCGGGGTTTGATACCACGGGGGCAAGTTTTCTCTGGGTTTTCCCGTTTCCTCCTGCATCATAAAACCCTGTTCCATGTTTATCATCTGTATTTCTAATTTCAATAAAGTCTGAGGGCCAAATGACACCTGTAAAGCCAGTCGGTGCCGTCGTTATATTCTAAGTAACTACCGTTGTTTAAAAACCAAATTTTAAAATTTTTGAACAAGCAGGTGAAAAGATATTTTTGTTAAGTGTTTATTCGGATGAATTCACAACAATAAATGGTTGCCCAAGTAAACTTTATGTAGTTAACTAAAAACTTAATATATGTCGTCAAAAAGCCTACTGCTTTATCGGAAGGAGTGGTTTTACACTCTTGTAACAAACTATATTTATATTTACAACAATAGTGTATTTTGGCTATGTTAAATCTGTACCTTTGGCTATACCGTACTAAATATGTAGTATTTTACTCGAAACACTATGAGAAACCCTTAGCAAACGCCAACTTCAAGTGTTAATTTCTTTTTAAAACATTCGTGTTCATTGGAAATGACACGGTATCGATTGATCAAAATTTAATAAAATAAAGTGTTCTACGGACTGTGTGTATGTTCAAAATTTCAATTATGTAGATCATCGAAAACCTACCAAAAAAAGAACTTACACAGGTCGAACCCACCACCTACATAAAGTTAAATGAAACATTGTAAAACACTTGTTATGATGCGATTAACTTATGTGTTAAGAACTAGTCATCGTCATGCCACAGGCACACAAAAATTTGATTGTTCCTATATAACTGAAAGTAGATAGGTACTTGGAGTTTGCCGAGAGCACCGACTGGCCATACGGCTATGTCATTTGGCCGTCTTTTACTTTTTTTAATCAGAAAATATAGAAATGATGATGAAGATAGAATAAAATTTTATGATGCAAATGGAAACGGAAAAACCCCGAGAAAACCTGCTCACGTGTTGTTAGACCCAAAACTGTACAACTGAAGTACAGGAATCTAGCGCTAGGCCAGAGTGAAAATCGTCCCATTCGTGGGATGCAGGCAGTCAAATCACTTAATATCGGAGTTTTAGTTTAGAAAGTCAGGTGTCTATTTTCATATACGGTACATGTAGTGAATTAATAAATACCATTCTTATCATATGCAATGGTGGAAAGTCAATTAATGTCTTCTTAACTGAGATGGTGCCATTACTACTTACTACTAAATACACTGGTTCGTATACTATACACCAACCAATCAAAATTGCGTATTAGTTGTTGTTTTTCAAATTTTGCGCCAATACAGATTCACGTACTCGGGATTTTCACCAAAATGGGAAGCTCAAGCATACAAGTAGACCCAATGCAAAATTTTCATAAATCATATATGGAAGCTGAGCCTCAAAATTGCATAATAGAGAATTGTTTTCCCATCTGTGCCAGTACAGATGCATTGTAGCCTATTCATGCATACTTCGGTAAATACAGGTTACACATAGCATTAAAATCCACATAACATAAAATCAAGCATTTAAAAGCCATATTCCTAAAGTTATATAGGTTTTATGCAGAAAAATCCATGGGCCACATACTGTAATAAGGTTTATCCCATCTTTTAGGTAAACAACGATTGTTGAAAAGACAATTTTGTCAAAGCCAATTTTTTTTAATATCAGAACTATAAGGGGTTTCAGAATTTAAACTGAATACTATATATATTTTAAATTGAAATTTTAAGAATAAAGAGACTCCATTTATGGAGTAAAAAGACATTTGATTAAACTTCTTCTTTATTTTGAAGGTTTCCCCAACTGACCTTCATCAATCGCCAACGATATAACAAGTTCATGTCATAACATCTTGTTCAACAACTTATTCCCATTTATGAAACTTGTACTAGAGGAAGTGCTGATCATCTACTGACATTCCTTTCAAGATCTTCAGTGGAATCTGACAGTTACGCAGTACTTGTATTAACAAGCAGCATTATTGGCATTATTGTTGTTACTTAACAAAATTAGAAGTTTCTTTATTCAACACTGAAGAAAAAACACCAGCACAACTTCACTTTTATTCTTGCCTACTATATTTGGGTTCGGATTACCATGGATGCGTCTGCAACACCATCTGAAGTATCTAGTGCTTTGGAAAACTATCAATTCCACATTGCCGACTATGTGATACTGGTGCTTTTAATGCTGTTGTCAATTGGTATTGGTGCGTATCATGCGTTTCAAGGAGGTAAACAAAAAACAACTGGAGAATACTTCAAAGGGAACAGCCAAATGGGACTAGTTCCAGTAGTTCTTTCCTTAATGGCAAGTTTTATTTCATCCAATGGAATGCTGGGAGTGCCTGCCGAAGTCTATCACCAAGGGTTCAATTATTGGTTTGTAAACATGGGAGCCATCTTTGGAATCCCGTTAGCTGCCTACTGTTTTCTACCAGTTTTTTATGACTTACAAATCACCAGTGTGTATGACGTAAGTTGTGGTTTTCTTGAAACAGTAATTTTGCTTTTTTGACCGAAGCATTCAAATTGATATAGATATAATAACAATGTTTTTGTTAGTATCTTCAAAGACGCTACAACAGGTCTATTCGAGTGTGTGGATCTCTGTTATCAATTGTAACGCTGGTAGGTTTTCACAAATTAGGACTTAGCCTTTTTCGGTATTCCTGAACGATCTAGGCCTACTCAAATTGTAAACACAGCTACTAAGCATCAAACCAAGCAAAGCCACTGTGAACATGGATTAAAAAATTCTTCCCTTGTGAAAAACGGTAAAGCTACGTAATGCGTAGGCCTATTGTCTAATAGTCACCGTAAATATGCAAATGAGCATGCACATCCGGACCCGTGTTCATATGGACTTCTTGCTTTGTTATGATGTAAAACATTTGTGATACTAGATCTTTCAGAAACTTCCCCTATAAACAATAAAGGTGTTGAAACGAACTTATAAAACTTGAATATTTCAATAGGTTGTCTTTGCAAGTTTTGTTATATATGGACCAGCACTTGCACTCAGTCAAGGTAGGTTACCAATCTTAAGTCAAAATTATAGTACAACAGAGTTGTACTAATGGGCACATCAAAATTTCAGATCACTGGCGAAAAACGGGACAAAGATTTTGTTCACTCGTGAATGCACATAAATGCCTAATAACATGTTTATATTATCATCACATATTATGTACGCAATTGAACAAAGTTAAAAATCGAAATACAATTTAAATGAATATGCAGTATAGACCTACACAAAGCCAATTATACTGAAAATCACCGAAAGAGTGAGACAACCCCCGAAGATAATAATTTTAGAAACCATTTAACAATGCGAGATTAGTGTGAAAAAGCAAGACTCGGTTATACTGTAATTCCTAATAAACATGAATTTTCCTTATTTGACCCATCTTGGTTATAGGTTATGTAAGATCATAGGAAGTTTGCATTCAAATTGACCTCAGTTTGATGTGATTACACATAGCCTAGAATTGAACAGTGTTTGTGCTGAATGAAAGGTCAGATTAAACTGTTAACGTTAATTATTAAAAACACTCCATAATGAACCCTGAAGATTACCAATTTTCAAATAGCTTCCAGGTTCTTTCATATGCCTACTCCGATCAGGCAAAAAGATCCAAGTTTACAAACAACATCAAAAATTCAATAAGATAAATCTACCGCTGATTTCATTTACAGTGACAGGATTGCATTTATGGGGATCAATATTAACAACAACAATCATCGGAACCATTTACACCAGCATTGTAAAGTAGTTTAATATTTATTTACAATTTAAATAAAACTGCCTTTGTATTTTCAAAGAATTATTAACAATATTTGATTCATGTTACAGGGTGGAATAAAAGCTGTAATGTGGACAGATTCTATGCAAATGGTTGTGTTTATCATTTCCCTATTCTTGTGCATCATAAAAGGTACCATAGACGCTGGCGGCGTTTCCAATGTCATTACCAAAGCCATCGATGGGCAACGATTACAACCATTAAGGTTTAATAAAAATTTAATTTAGCATAAAATCATACAAAATATATTGAATATATAATACCAAATCATACCAAAACATGTCGAAAATTATATTCAGTTTCAGTTTTGATCCACGAATACGATTTACATTTTGGGGTTTCCTCATCGCGACCACCCTGGGTTGGACGTACGCTTATGGAGTATGTCAAATGCAAATACAAAGATATTTGTCAAGTCCAACTAAAAAAGCAGCTCA
>JAQIWH010003688.1:0-19089 GCA_034695005.1 Cryptops parisi
ACGTGTATAGAATTGCCACAAATGTATAAAAAAAAACAAAACAAATGTAAATGTATTTAAGGAAGATGTATGTGAATGTAAATAAGAGTAAAGCATTATCATTATCCATTTGTATATTTAAACATTAAAGCTCCCGTATATATATATATATATATATATATATATATAAAAATGGCTGACTAATATTTGTGACTATTAATACAGTGGGGGTATTTCTGTCAATTCTATTTTATAATTTTGTTATTTTGTAATTTCTATGTTTTGTAGGTGTGATTAGGTAACGTTGAATTTTAAAATTTGCTTTTAATTTATTTTTTTTGCTAATTGGTATTTTTGGTTAGCAGCAAGTTGTGTGAAGATTTTTCACTGATTGATATGTTTACATGAAAATAACTGTTAATATCATTACGGCAGTTCTTGCATTCAACCTACGAATAATACAGTATAGTGTTAACGGAATACGATATTCCATTGTCACACTGGGTACACGGGTTTGTATTTACTATTACATGGAATATACAGTTAGATCAAATAAGTTTCAAGTGTGTATTTGACATATACACTTGAACTTGTTATTTTTCATGACTATAAGCAACCTGAGCTTCAGAGATTACAGAACACGCTGAAAAACAACATTTTAATAAGCGTTGAATGTGAAGCTAAACGTACGATATTATTTGTAAGTCATTTTGATGATTTAACTGAAAAAGTTTCAGGTTACGTAGAAAGAAGATTCGAAGTTTATTTTCAGTAATTTAGTGGTGTAGTCAAAGGTAAGGTGTTAATGCATTTATTTTTCAATTAGAAAAATTGAAGTTGTAGACATGTTTCCAATTTTGATATCATACTTTATAAAAGTAGCGGAATGCATTTTTTAATATGTTGATTGGGGTACTAAACAAACAGGGGCCGGTGCTGGCATCAGTATGAACTTAATGTATAATATATGTATTGATGTATAATAGCATAGTGTTATTATAAATAATGTTAAGATAAATATTTAAAGTAGGGTGCTGCTACTCTTGGTAGGACCCACTGACTATGCCCATGCCTTTATGTATGGTTTTCGAGGCCAGTTTAGGTTAAAAAAAACATGCTTAATGGATCATTCATGATTCATTAAATTCATAAATTTATTATATGATTCATTAAATTCATTTAACCATAAAATCAAATTTTATAATTAAATTACTATTTGGGTAATTTGAAAATTTAATTTTAATGAAAGAAAGCATTTTTCATCCTACGTAGTTGAATGTGGATTTATTTCTCCAATTTTATGTCTTTTGACATTTTATTTTTTGATTTTCATTTCATTGTTTGACATTTTTTGTAAATTTAATTTCAATTTTTGACATTTTATTTTTATTTACAGTAATTTCAAATTTTGACCTATTTTGATTTTATTTTATTTCTTTGCCCATTTTCTGTTTTATTTTATGTTTTTGACATTTTATTTTAAAATGTCAAAAAAATAATTTTAATAATTAATAAATTTAATAATTTAAAATTTTAAATTTTGACATCTTTTTAAATTTAATTTTTGACGTTTTATTTTTATTTAATTTCATATTTTGACATTTTTCAAATTTCATTTTTTTACATGTTTTTTTTATCAGTATCGTGTGCCATAGTTTATAATTGAATTATATCTGCTCTGGCTGCTCATACATTTCGTTACTATAGGGTTTTCGTGCTCCATTCTGATTAGCTACTTTATATCACATGGTACAACATCAACCAATCACGATCGAAATGAGACAAATGATCTAATCCATTATTTCCCATACTAGATTTTTTTTTTAGCCAACATGGTAGCTTGATGTTCTGAACGAATTTGAAGCTAGTTTTGTCCTCGTTCGATGAAAGAATTAAGTGTGTGAATATTAACTTTTATATCACAATGTCGTCATTAGATATTCTATTGGAGATGGGGTTCAGTCAAACCAAAGCGTAAGTTTTATTTCACTATGATATATAGAATAGTGTGGTGGGTAGTGGTTTACATGCCGTTTTGAAGTACAGTACACAATTTTATGATGAGTAATGTTTCAATATGACAACCTGATTTATCCTTTTTTATTATTAGCGAAAATGCATTGGCAGCAACAGGCAATCTTGGTGTTGAACAAGCAATGGAATGGTGAGAAATATATAAAAGAAAATTAAAACATTGTTATTTACGCCCACCGTGTAATTCTGTGATACAACCATTGGATAGTGAATGAAAGTTTCATTTTATGTCGTTTATGTGCCATGCACGGATGTTACTTTTAAATGATGATATTAGCTATGTGGTTATTTGGAATAATACAGTGAAATCCGGTTATTATACTCACGGATAATGTTATTATAATCGGTCGGTCCCAAAAACACTTTAATGTATTTTCATCCATTGTTTAATGTCATCAGCCGACTATTGTCATCAAAAAGCACTAGTTCCAAAGTGAGCACAATAATTTCCCGGATTCCACTGTATTGAATAATATAAGGAACTGATGCTTTGACATGAGCAACTATTCCATTAAATTTTTAAATTTGTGAATGATATTTGATTTTTTTGTTCTTTTGTTAATCACATTTTATTTAATGTCGGTATCACTTTCTTATCCTTGGAAATGAATTAAGGAAATTTACATTTTATGATAGAAAATCAATTTTCATTTAGCGTCTTCTTTCCGTTAGTGGTTGAGGTTTTAGAAACGAATTGACAGTGCCAGACTTTCCGTTTTAGTGCTTAGTTGACTTGGCGTATTTTTTGCGAATCTATGACTCGTCTTATACAAGATTTTACGCAAGACGTCTTATATAAATTATAAAAAACAAACAACTAGGTACAATAAAAAGAATATTTATTATATTACATGTAAAATATATAAAAAAAATATATATATATATGAATGTGTGCGTCCTACTTAATTCATTTTTTACTCAAACCCTCCTAAAGCTGCATCTTGTATTCGGGTGCTTGATATAGTTGCGAAAATGGGGTTATGTTAATGTGTTGTTCGAATCTAGGCTACTCGAACATGCCGACGATATTGAAGTTGTTGTTAAAGATGAAGCTGCAACAGCATCATTCCAGCAGAATACCCAGGAAATGGAAAGCCCGACCAAAGGTAGCTTCTTTGAACTGTGACTTGGATACACAATGTCACAGTATTTTACTCTTAAAGCAACTATTGGACGACAATAGCTGTAAATAAAATAAGTCTGTTGTAGATGTGGTAGTTGTTTCACACTTCTGAATAAATAATCGAACTTGTTGAATCGTATTGAAGTTTCAGAACCCGCAGCTGAGGAGAATCCGGAAATCGACGAAGCTGGTCTGGAAGCGAAATCATTAAAATGTGACGAGTAAGTAAGTATATTTGTAATTCCGAATAAAAACATGTAGTACTTTTCTTTTATATATTGATATTTTGAAAATGGAATTTAAATATTATTAATGCAAATATTTTTAAACATATTTCTACCAGTGTTTTTAAATTAAGAATTGGAACGTTTGCACATGAGTATGAGATTGTCAGTGTTTGTCGAATTTTTTTCAACTTTCAGTTGTGGAAAGTTAATGAAATCCGATATGGAAGTAGAGTTTCACGCGACGAAGACCGGCCACGTCAATTACAGCGAGTCGAGCGAAGAAATCAAACCGTTAACCGACGAAGAAAAGAAAGAACGAGTTAAACGGTAAGATGAAACGGTCATCTTCGTTGTTAATTGTGGCTAATTTTGTTTTTCGAAAATTATTTTTGAGAGCTAATAGTCGTAGCATTGAGTGTTGTAATTAGAATCGGACACATTTTCACTATTGTATGTTGCTAAATAATTTGATGATTCTAAGAAAAGTGAACCTTGACTGCAATGTTATTCAGTTGGGTGAACAACACACTTAAGGTTTATTGAATTGATTTTGTTATCCATCGAGTTAATGATTTTTTCTCCTCGCTCAATTGACAGTTTGGAAGATAAAATAAAAATGCGTCGTCTTGAAAAGGAAGCCCAGGAAAAACGGGAACAGATCGAACGGGAAAAGGAAAGAAGAAAAACTGGTCAGGAAATGAGCGAAGCTAAAAAGAGGTGAGGTTTTATTTTTATTTATTTGATTTATATAGTCATCGACTTACACTTTTGATTCATAAATTTACAAATTATTATTGTTTAGGAGAAAGATTGTACTGTACCATACTAATTTCTACTTCGATAGACTTATCATAGTTAAAAATGTAACTTCGTATTTGTTCTGTTGTAGATATGTTGTACAGCTATGACAAATTTTTTACGATCCCAAAGGGTCGAATAAAGTATAATAATAATAAATACGTTAAAATTGAAAATTCAGTACGGAGGAAATTTAATTTTGGTATTTATGAGTTAGACACAAGCCCCTGTCATGGGAGTGGAATGTGGTTGTTGTTGTCTTCAACTAACCTGAACTAATGTCCATGGGTAGACATTGACAGTATAGATATCAGTTTAGGCTAGTTAAAAAAAATAAACACTTTATAATCCATCATGAATCGTAAATTATTAATACGTTTTTCGTTTATTTTATGTAACTTAAACTGGTGTGTAGATACCCAAATGTGGTGCACTCATACCAGCGGCTGGTGCTTGAAATGCAACACATTGCTTAATTTCTATTGTCGACGATGGATTAAGAAATATTAAGAAAAAAAAAGTGGCAGATAGTTTTTTTCTAATTTAAATATAGAGCCCCCCCCCCATTCATGGAGAACACCTGAAAACAACCCTGGGTAGTGTCGAGTTCCTATCTCTATAATATACTAGTGAATAGCCCCCATCAAAAAATGACTGGACAGTTTTTTTTGTTTTCATAAAGCAATTCATTGTTTTAACTCTTGTTGCATCACAACATTTGTTAGTTATTTGTTGTTTTTAGGCATATTGTTTTATAAAGTATCTATGATATAAAGTTTGATTTATAAATTAAAGCACAGTGAAAGATTCAACAATGGCTGGTAATAGAATATAGAACAATTTATAACAATATAAGAGTGTAAGGTTAGTACATGAAGGTGTGTAGTCTTTTAAACCTTTTAAAGCTGTGATTTAACTGAGCCTATATTTTTAAAAAATATATATACCATTTCAATAAATGAAACAGACGCGGATTACTGTTGTAATATTCAACAATTCACGTTTTTAAATATCATGAAAAAATTTTTTTTTAATATTTCCAACTGCATGTACACGAAAACTGTTGGTTAATGAGGAATAACTGCGTAAGTTGAGGTTTGCAACTTTACAATAGAATGCACGAAGGTTTTATCAAAATTATGACTTGTTTTATTGACTGTAAAAAATATTTTATTGACTTGTGATTTTGATGTTTGTAATGAAGGTTAGAAGAGGAGGAGCTGAAAAGAATTGTGGACCAAAGAAAGAAAGAGAAAATGGAAGAAAAAATGGCTAGGTTCGTTTCTAAAATGTTTTTCTTTGATTATTATTATATATTTTTTCCGACCGGACTATGGCTACCGTAATCAAAGTTGGAATTTATACATATGTATGTATATATATTTCAGGCAGAAAATTCTAGAACAGATTGAAAGAGATAAACAAGCTAGGAAAGAAATGGTATGTTAATGATTTTTTTTTACTGAAAAAACAAAAATGGTGATGGGATTTTTTTTTTTGTTGATGTTTGGATTCTAAAATTTAAAGAATTGTATATTTTAGTTTGGGGGAATGGTTCCAGCGCAGGGAACCGTTTCTCAACCAGCAAACGTTGTGACTCCACTACCGTCGGTGTCGGTTAATCCTACAACTCAGAAAAAGTCGTACGAACAAACGAGAATTCAGGTAAAAAAGATAAATATAATTTTTAACACACTTTTTTTGGGGGGATGGGGTACTTTGTGATTAGATGCCCCCCCTCTCTTGGGTTTATTTTGCAGGTTAGATTAGGGGAAAAAACAAAAAAGTATTAAACATTTTTGTTTTTAAAAAAAACGTATTGTTTGTTTTTTTTTTCTTAACCTAACCTGCAAAATAAATTCATAACCAAGTACAAGGAAGTAGCAAATCCTGGAGAGGTGGGGCGATTGATGGAAAAGTACCGTGGGTTTTTTTTGTGTTTTTTTTGGCGGAAATATTTTTTTCTCGAACGTTGGAAAATCTTCTATCGATTGTGATTGCGAAATTCATTTTTTAATTTTATTTATTTATCAGATACGATTACCATCAGGTCAAGTTTTGACGCAGACGTTTGGGAGCAAAGAGCAGCTAGCAGCCGTGCGACTGTACATTGAAACAAACCAGTCAGAAGTATCGTCGTCGTTCTTGCTGATGACAAGCTTTCCAAAACAGGTTTTCACCGACGAAGACATGGAAAGGCCATTGTACGATTTGGGTGAGTTGCATGTTATTTTGTGGGGTTTCATCATGATGTTTAGAGGAGTTGGGTGGGAAAAGGGCGTAAATCCACCACTTACGTCGTCGTTCCTTAAAAAATGCATAAATTGAATCGTTTTGGACCAGTCTATAGCATAAAGACATTGGGTTGCCTATGATTTGCACTTTCGGACTTTTTGGAACAAGAGTATGGAACGTGACTATTGCAAATGTGAAATTTTTGTGTGATTTCTTGCTTCACTTCCAAAACAATGGAAATAAAGCCGATCTTTGAAAAAACTGCCTAGTTGCATTTTTTAAAGTAAGAGGCTTGTCAACTGAAGTTAACAACAGATTTTTGTTAACAAAACCTGTTCATTTTTCTTTTATAAATACAGTTGACAGGAATTTTGTTATAATCTTTAAATTTGATCTTTAAATTTTTTGTTTTCTTTCTTTCTCAAAACTACATAGTCACGTCGTTATCCCACCCCAATCCTCAATTTATCGAGTGACATTTTTTGTTCATTTATTTTTTGGTTCGCAGGTCTCGTGCCTTCCGCTGTGTTGATAGTTGCCAAACAGAAAGCGGTTTGAATAATCCAAAGCAGCGTTTTTTTTTCAAAGCGATGATCACTGTGCAACGTGTTGTTTTTCGTTGAAACTGAAGGGGATCAGAGGTATTTACTCAGCCAGCAATTGCTCACCATTTAAATGACAAAACGAAAAAAATCCAACTTTTTGTTAATATTTGTGATTGTCACCGTCTGTTTTTTTTAAATATATATATAATTTTTTTTTTTTTCGTTTGTTCAAATCACTTTTTTGAATTAAAAAACTTTATAGGCTGCTTTGCTTTTAAACGACTTGCAAATTAATTGCGCCTGCGACGAGGTCAGTTTTACATATGGGTTTGTGATGCTGTTTCGAATTGACTTTTTCAGTCGGATTATTCGGCTTTTCGTAATTGAAAAATTATATACAGGGTGTTCCTAAAAAGTCTAGCTGAATTTTTAACCAAATGTTATGCATCAATTCACGCAAACAACCCATACAAAGATGGGTCCAGAAAAGCTTCACGTCGGCGCTAACACAGGATGGAAGTCAAATGAATGGCTTTAGGACTGCTTTCCGTTAATTGCTGTAGGTATGCAAATGAGTATTAATTTCTGGATTCATATGCACCTTTTGCTTTGATGCGTATGCATAACATCTTTGGCGGCTAAGGCCCTGTGGTTAGGGCATCCACCTCTGGTACTCTAGTTGGTGAGTTCGCCTCCCACTCGTGCCGTGTGGGTTTAATTTAGGGTCTCACACCATGGGGGCAGGTTTTATCGGGGCACTCCCGTTTCCTCCTGCATCATAAAAAAACTCTGTTCCATGTTTATCATCACCATTTCTGTACTTCTAATTTAAATAAAGTCTGAGGGCCAAATGACATAACTGTAAAAGCCAGTCGGTGCCCTCGTTAAACCCCAAGTACTTACCTTTGGCGGCTAAAATTGTACTAGATCTGTTAGGAACACCCTGTATATATATATGTATATTATATAAAATGTATCATCTTCATCTCCAGGTTGGACTTTAAAGCTATTATGAACAAACGTTTTCCTTCCCTTAAATCATTTTTAAGTTCATGTTCCTGTTTAGTGTAGAAACTTAACATTTTACACTTAACATGGTGTATTTCCACATTGCATTTTGTTTCCAGGATTTTCCAATTAAATGCACGAGTGTTTTGTTTCTGGAAATTCACATTATGTAGGAAGTTGACGAACAGTTTGTTTCATAATGATGAAAGTTTATCAAGAGAATTATTCAACATTCTTTTTTATTTATTTAGATAAAATATTTTCAAATATACAATAGTGTCGAAGTTTGAATTACACGGTGTTCATTATTTACACATTATTAAAAAAAAATTTAAACAGTTCTTATAAACGCACTAAAACTATAGTAACATCCTGCAATTTGAACTGTTAAAAATTTCATTAAACGTGCTGCATTATTGATGCTTGCAATCGAGGACCCATTAGCTTTTATAGTTGATTTCCTACGAATCTTTGATTATCAATTTATTTGCCTGATTTTATTTTATTAAGTGAAGAGTTTGGTATTAAGAAAGTCAGATTGCACCTTCCAGCAGTTGTTAAAAAACATGTTTAAAAAACGTGTCGATTTTGCTGAATTTCAGCATAAGGACTGGCAGTGATTAAATAAATCATTGTCCTCGCTTGTTGTCAGTTTGTTAGCATCGTCCAAACCAAATCGTTCTCACCACGTGTAAGGCAGTATCGTCATAAACTTTCCAAAAAACCTTTGAAACGGCGTCCGCCCGTCCTCGGCCTTCAACTGCGTTAATTGGTTGTGTTCTATCTCAGGATACCAGATGAGCGCCGTGGGTGGACAGCTTACAGATCCGATTCGAGGAAACGATTCCACCGACGAGGTTGGGCAGTTCATCAGCGTTAGACTTTTGTCGTAACAAAGTTCGATCTCAAACAAAAAATACCGTTTGTACTTCTGCCAAGAACAGAAAACGAAGACATGAAGATTACGTTAGGGTAAGTAAAATTATTTTTCGGAACTTGTGTATTAAGCAGCTGCCACTGCCATGGGAGAAAAATGAGGTTGTTAACTAATCTAAACTAGTGGATATAGACACCAGTGTAGGTTAGTAAAAAAAAAAAACATTTATCCATTATAAAATTGAAGGACCTGGTGTAAGAAGGTGTTGAGTAACATTTTTAAAATTTCTGAACTGTCTATGGACTTCTTGCACTAATATCTTTGCACCTAACAGTCGAAAATGCTCCTAGGTAATTTTTAACAAAAATGTTAACACTGTTTTACATCAGACCATTGAATTAATAGAATTTTGTAATTAACCTGAACCAGTTTTTACACCCATAGACATGTTGCGCCCTCCTACCCCTGATGGCCGTTTAATCCACAAGTACCTTTTTATTTTGATTTATGCTTAGCTTACCGAGACATAGTTGCACACTATTTTGGGTGTCACCTTCAATTTCGCTTCAATCGCTTTGACGACGTCGTATGCCTACAACACAACAATCAATTGTCAAGTTGAAATATGAAAATCATGGTTTCTCATTTCATGTGTAACTGCACAACAACGATGTTTACCTTTGTCGGCAATTTGGAACTTGGTGTAATTCCAAAGTTGTTCAGGATGCTAAAATTGCGTTGTTGTCATTTAAAATGTGAAATTTTGTCGCACGAAAATGGTTTTTTAATGTACAAATTACATACCCGAATAAGTCCAATTGTTCGGCCCATTTCAATCCTTGTTTGAAAAACAGGTCCTCCGTTCGTAGTTGTGGAAGTTGTGCCGCGCACGTTCCATGTTTTTCCCATTCGTGTTGCCTGATAAAACGTAAAAACTGTGAACCGAAACGTTTCGATGAAGCGTTTCTCACCTCTTTTTAAGTGGACGTACCACAGTTGTTGTTCTGGAGTGTTGGCATAAATGTTTGCCCAATGAACATCCAGCTTGGGTTTTATTTCCTGTCAGTGGATAGTTCCATGTTATCAGTTTGAAAAACATTATTATTTTCATTTTGTTAAATTGTAATTCGAAGTACGAACCTGAATTTGTGACATGTTGAACCTCATTGAACGGTTACAAAAACTCGGTGATTCTTCATGAACTGACGAAGGCCTGCATAAAACAATAATTGTAAATGCTCACATTGTGATTTTCATTAATTTGACATTTGATACGCTGACGTACCATATTCCGTGAATTGTCCACGAGTTAATATCCGAAGTGATATTGCATTCGTGAGATGATCCCTGAGTCTGGAAACGTTTTAAACAGATTTAAATGCATTTTTGGGCCACTGATTTAATACTAATAATTACCCACGTTAGACTAACGTGGGTGGTCAAGAAGTTTTACTGTATGTGTTACCGGCAATGTATTGAATCCAGACATTTTATTAAATGCCAAGCCTGCATTTTATAGAATGTATGCTATCAAGCCAAGGCAATGTATGAAATTGGCATTGGAATAGTCATGACATATTATACTAAAGTTTAGACGACTTTTAGTATAATATACGTCATGTAATAGTTAAGATTTTAGGCAAAGTGTAAATTCGGGCCTTGAATGTTTTGGGTAAACTTTGCTTTTAGGTTGGTGGGCGGAGTTTAGAAAAAAAATCGTTGAGATAATTGGAATATTTTAATGTTGCTGTTGTTTTTACCTAACCTAGTTTATGGGTGTGGATACCAGGTTAGGTGAGTTGGAAAATACGACAACATTGAAATATACCATTTATGTTAACGATATCTCACCTAAACTCCGCCCACCAACCTAAAACCAAAGTTTACCATTTTTTGACTTGAATTTTTAGAACCCATACTTTGCGAAAAGCGATCAGACATTTTATAGAATGCCTGGATTGTATACATTGCCAGTAATACTGTATATATCAGGTTACCTTCCAATTGATACAGGCTACTTGAGGCCATTGCTGAGTGAATGTCAAATAATCCCACTTCTGGTAACTTTTCTTATACAACCTGATGACCACAAAAAAAAAACAATTTATTTTTGTATGATATGTTTAAGATGACATTATTTAAGTGGGTCTACTCACCGTTTTCCTGCTCCAAAAGTTGTTACCAAAAATATCAAGGTTGCTAACAAGCGAAGTATAAAGTTGAGCTTCATGTTCTGGTTTGACAGATGTGTATCAAACTGACAAACTGCTGGTGAACATCACGAGGATGTCTTCTTTGTTGTCAAGGAATCAAGATGAACTGAATTGAATGGCTGTCATGTGAACAGCTGACGCGTCTATTTACAATCAGCTGATGTCATATTTTTTGGTATTCACCGATATTGAAGTATTTATATATGTTAACTGATAATTACTTCTGCAACAATGAAAAGTGATACGAACAATGATTGTTCAATATCTCAAAACTAGAAGAACCTTAAAACGGGTTGTTATTCAATCAATGGTTGCTTAATGTCAACAAACTAGTCCGAATCGGTTCTTTTGTGGTTGTTTCCGACATTCGGATTTTAACACAGTTTTAAAGAGACTCCACCCATTTACGCAGTGATTGGTTAAAATAAAATTTGGTGACGTTATTTGAAAAACTCAATAATAATACGAAAAGTGTTGAAAAATCCTCCTATATCGATAAATATATTGTGAATAAATAATATACGATTAGAATTAATAATAAAAAGAACAAAGGTTGCAAACCGCTTTTCACTTTGGACGCATTTAGCGCGAACACCGTCCAAAGCTAGTCGATGACGTGTGTAGGGTCTATGTAAGTTACAAGATTGATCGACTGTTTTTGGATTGTTTTTGCGCTTAAAGCGCGCTGCAGATTGCCGTTCCTACCGCCAATGAGAAACGAGTTTACATTATGGTGGTTTGGTTATATACAATTAAACATGACTTTCTATTGGTTGATTTAATTTTTTTAAAATAAAATAATAGATGTGACGTCATGTAGTTCTTTTAATACCATGGTGAAGTTTTTCGATGATTGTCGTCTGCTCGAATGTGAAATTATAACCATTCTGCCTGACATGGCAGAGTAGTGTAGTATCTTCTTCTCGTATTGAGTTTTCTTTTAGCTCTCCTCTCCATTGTTGTTTGAACTACTTCCCCCCATAGTGTGTGGAAGCCCTGTTGAAAGTAGCAACAGGGGAGTTTCTCTCATTTTATTTTATCCCACGAATATTTTTATTTTGTTTTATTATTTTTTTATCAATTTTATTTTTTCGTGTATAATTTTTGTTTTTCATTGTCACTGCTTCCAATTTTCCCTTCACTCACGAGGTAGGCATGTTCTTATTTATTTATTCCATTTTTGTTATTTTTTAGTATATAAGTAAGATTGTATTTAATATTGTGGATTCCTATTTTTTTTCATGTCTAATTGATTTATATATTTTTCTATCTAATTCATTATATTTTATATAACTTTAATATTGAGACGCATTAGTGAAAACGAAGAAGCTTTTTGTCTCCCAAAAAATGTTGAATAAGATTGCTATGGAAGCTTTTTGCTTATTTCACGTGATCGTTTATCTAGCAAATATAACATGCAAATTTACGAGATCGATTTGTTATGTTTGGAATATTTATTTAATAATTCATATTCCATTGAAGAATTTATTTATGCAATTTTTAGTGTTGTACAATTTTATGATATATAAAATTATTTGTTTCTTTTTAATACCAAAATTTCAATTTTCCCGCGAGACAAAGATCACGTGATAGGCATGTTCGGTTTTTACAGCCATTGGAGGGAGGCTTCGTTTGAAAAATGGGTAAAGCGAAAGAATAGAATGCTTGAGGTTAATAGAACGTTAAAATAATTTTTGTAATTTAAAAAAAAATAAAAGTTAGGTCTATAATAGAGTGAAAATGAAAGTCTGTTGTTGAAGTCATTGATTGTTCACCGGAAGAACAAATAACAGAAACTTCTTTTAAAAAATGCATTAAAAAAAAGTAATGGCGGCATTTCAAAATCGACAGATTTCTATGTGATCGAAAATTTCAAGGCAAATTGAAGACTGAAAAAACTTCACAAGAAAACAGTTATGACGAAGAATTCGGTTGGGAAGAAAATCTCTGCATGAGCGGAGACTTGTTTAAATATCCATTTGTAACTTGCAGTGGATATTTATTGGATTTTAGTAATCGAATGCTTACACCATCAACCCTTGCCTAGGTAAAATAACAACAATAAAATAACAAGACAGTATGTTGATTGATTAGCACAAAACTACTATGACATGTTCGATCTGGTTGTTTATTTTATTTTTTATTTCATTTTGATATTGTGCTGCAATTTTCCATATAATCAATAATTTTTCAATAATTTATTTATTTATTTATTTATTTATGAAAAACTTGCCTCTTCAAATTTAAGATTAAAATAAAATGCGAAAAATTGGTTAACTTTTAGTTGACATGCCTCAAGTTACAGGCTAATTTAAAAAATGCAATGACTCCGCTGTTCCAAATTTCGTGCTGATTTACAAGTGCGTGGACACCGATTTTCCATGCACTTTATTAAAAATGACATTATTTATTATTATAATATATAACTTATAAGCCTTTGTTTTGTCGAATAAATGGTGACTTTGAAGATTCGCTCTATTATGGTTATTTTTTTTTGTTGCAGATTTAGCATCCGTTAATGAACCCATCTGTGACTATGTCGGACGTCGAATCGACAGCTCGCAGTACACGCAGTGGCAAATTTGTCATCAATCCTCCGAGAGGAAAGGAAACGGATGAATCGGCGGCGACCGAATCGCTAGAAGAGGAACCGTTCACCAATGAAGAAATTCGAGAGCAGTTGGAGGCCTTGGGATACTCGAACGTGCCCGACTACCAGCTCCGTTTATTCAAAGCGGGTGGGTGCATTATTTCTATACCGTTTGACGCTGTTTGCGAATTTGTGTCCATTTGTTTTTTTTCTGGGTGCTAACATTTGTATTTTGACATTGCTAGATTTGGAGCGACTGATCTGGTTTGATCAAAATAAAGATTTATTGTCGGACGAAGGTATGCAGTGTGTATAATAGTTTGTATAAGTGATTCATATGAGCAGTTATTAACTTTATTTATAAATGCAGATGATAAAGAAGGGGAGCCATCCGACGCAGAGTCTTTGAAACCAGTTAGTATTTA
The DNA here is from genome assembly GCA_034695005.1 of Cryptops parisi. Lineage (NCBI taxonomy): Eukaryota > Metazoa > Arthropoda > Chilopoda > Scolopendromorpha > Cryptopidae > Cryptops > Cryptops parisi. Next base: position 14,055 of record JAQIWH010003688.1, read on the forward strand.
TGGGCGAAATCAATTTGGCAAAAAAGATGTTGGATTGGCATAATTTTTGTTTTGTTCGTGTATTGACAGTTGAAACTGAGTGGAAGAGACCGAGAAGGCGATTCGGCGTCGCCATACAAAAAGAGCCCGAAGAAGTTGTCGAGTGCTCGCTGGGCACCTCAACGTTTGCAGCTGTGCGAGGATATGGGTTTAAATTTTGATAGACGTAGTCCGAGCCCTGCGACGACTGAATCCAGCACTGGGAGTAAGTGCCCTCATCGGTGGCATCGTCGCAAAGTGTTGAGGTACATGCGTTTTAACTTGGCATTATAAAATTTTTGACATTTTTGTTGTTAACACACATTTATTGTACCACCCAGACACGTGAACGGAATACCGACTGTGTGCGAAGAATCGTTCACAGATATGGATGCAGGTACTTTGATTATTTCTTTATTTTTATAACTTGGTACCGAACTACAGTGGAATCTGGTTATTATAATGACGGGTAATGTTATCAATGAGCTATTGTCATCATCAATTGGTTCCATGAGGTTGTGTATCTATTGTTTAATGTCATCAAAAATCAATAGTCCCAAAGTGATCCCAATAACCGGATTCCACTGTATATACATGTACTTCTTTTTTTTAACTTGAACTTTTCAAGGTAAAGATTAAAAATACATAGTGTAATGTAAGATTGCTTTTCAGACATGAAAGATGACGTTTCGATATTGAGTGAGCAGCTGTCTACCACCACTTTAGAAGAAACGAAGAAAAAGCCAACCACTCGAGGTCGCTCCAGATCGTACACATGGGCACCCGACTGTCCTATTGTTAATGCCATTGTATGTAAAAAAGGAACCCTTCCCAAGGTAATTGGAGTGCAGTTTATTTTTTTATATTATGTCATATATATTTATTAATTAAAATTATTTGCTTGCCACGAACACCCTGTATAGTCTTATAATTTATTTATTTATTTATTTATTTTTTTTACTGTAGCGTCCAGCTACTGCTTCAGCTGCCATCAAGAAAAAGAAAATTACCAAGGATGACTATTATGACGAGATTGTCCGATACCTTCCAAAAGCGTGTAAGTAAACCAAATCGTAAGGAACGTCCTTGAAAATATAATTTTCTCGCATCGTGAATCTTGAGTCGCTGTATTCTGCAGTTGTGGACAATCCTGATGGTATCCAACCCCTGAAGAAGACGAACCCTAGTGAACGTTTCAATATGTATCGCAAAATGTGGGATCAGTATCGAATTCCTGGTGAAGCTCCCGATTTGGAACTTCGCTGGTGCATCCGAGCTTTGCTGCTTACCAAACGTGTACCCGAAGTGCAAACTTATGTGAGCGACAAATGTTTTTCTTCCATTTGCAAGATTCTTCCGAAATAGATAAAATTGTCACCCCTCGCGTTGTTTTGTAAATTCGTCCACAGGCACTGAAGAAGAAAGAGGCAATCGAGAACGCCCGGCGAATGAAAGAGCACAAGAGCTGGGTTTGACTTGTTTTCCTGTCATCGCTGAATTTGAAAATGGCTCTCAATTTAGCAAGCTACAAGTTTTTAAAACTTTTTTCTTTTTCTCTCCAAAGACATTAATTTTTGTAAATAAATTTGTGTACATTTTTAATAAACCGTGAAGGGAATTCTAGTACATGGCCAGCTTTTATGATTTTTAAAATCGAAGGGCTTCGGACAGCATAAATGGTAATGGCCACGTTTTTGAAATCATTCAGGGGAGCTGTTTTCTAGTGAGGAACTCCATAGAGTACCATGCTGAGCAACGAGACGATTCTCTATTATTATGCTGCCACTTTCTGAACAATTTGACGTAAACAAAATGTCATTTTGTGAAAAAGTTTGGCTTACCATCATGCCACTCGAATTATAAAAAACATCCCAAATTTATTCTTTTCTAGTGTTTTATTTGTTTGTTTATCTACAATGTCAATCTGAATGTTTCACTTGCGGTTTAATCTGGTCTTTCAACAGGTGAGCGTACTTCAAAGGAGAATAACGGAAATCCGTGCGGTTAAATGGTCTAGTGGCGTCCCTGGAATCGTTCCGATGCAAGTGGTACAGGAGTCGCTGTTCGATCTTCTCGGCGGCTGCTATGGTGAGAACCAATGTTTCGTATTTCAACATACTAAACACGTTGAGTCCTGAAAATGAACAAATGCTTGATGGTGCGTACTACAAATATTTTTTGTTGATTTTTACATTTGTTTTACCTTGAGCTGGCATCAGGGTGAATTGTGGGATTTTATCCGTAGCCAGCGTTATGTTCTGTGGCATTTTGAAGGTGCTGAAAGAAAAATTTTGTTTTTACATTAGCAACCACTTGTTTGCGTGTAGATATTTCAGAGTACATGACAAAATACAATTTTGTCATTTAACACGGTTCATCAAAATTGTCAAAAAAATAAATAAATAAATACTCGAAATTCGTCTCGACACTTACTCGTCTACGAAGAGCACCGATAATCCCCAGTTCCTTTTTTCTACTAATTGCTCTATATACTGCAAAACAATTTATGACCGTAAGAATAGATTCATTCAACAAAAATAATTCTTTAAATGACGTGAATGGCAGGCACCTGTTTGTCATTAGATGGAATCTCTAGCGAATCCACGATGTAAAGATCATCCTTCAAATGATAAAAACGTCCAGTTGAAATAAAAATCCACACCATCGAAAGAATACAAAACAAACTCCGTTTTTAACGACAGGGTGGGTTACCTGTGCTATTTTAACCGAAAGCATCGACGTAAGGCCATGGACTCGACTGAAGAAATCGAGCATGTAAAAAGAAGGCGTAGGTCCTCGTGGACCGTGAGCTTTACCGCCTGAAATTAGTTTATCGATTAAGAATGTTATGTATAAATTATTGGGTTTGTATTTGAAGGTCTGTCACCTTCAAATCTTAAACTTGAAGGTGACAGAAGACGTGTTTTTGCCCCATTTCTCAAAACTACATTTTCAGAGTTACGCAGTCCTCGATTGAAATATAAATCTTGCCTCGGATCCAATGGGGAGCTCGAATGCTTCCTTGTCGCGCTCTTCCCAAACCCTTCTGAGGCCACGGTTTACGTCCTCCGCCAGGCATTTCAGCTCTCGTTTTCGCAACCGTCCAGTCCTTGTATCGGAAATGACAAAATTGACAACGATTCGAAACGGACAAACAAATTTTAAAAAATGTTAGTTGACTACTTACCACTTTTCGGTACTTAAGTTGCCATTTCAAATTCTCATGAATCACATGCAACCTACGGAAAGTGAAATAACTCGTACGATAAGTACACCAACGTGGAACGAAAACATGTTTCGTGTGACAAAATATAACTCACCTTGGCATGACGCCGTACACATCGCGGTGTAAATCGACGATTCCAAGTTTTTCCTCGTCGAGCGTGTCCATATTGGTGACCCACGCTTGTAGCGGTTCTTCGTATTTCGTGGGAAACGAGAGTTGGCGAGATGTGTACAGTGGTAACGGTGGACGTGTGGCCACTGCATCATAAAATAATTAATAAATCACGTAAGTTTTCTTCGGGTTTGAATAGTTAACGTGTTCAACGTCATGTCGTAATACAGTATTATAATCACGGATATCGTAATAAGAAGATCTCCAAACAATGTTGTTTTTTTTATCCGTTGTTTAATGTTATCAGCTGGTTCTTGTTATCAAAAATTACTAGTTCCAAAGTGATCATAATAAACGGATTCCACTGTAGTGAAGTCAAGTAGCCAGATTTGTTATTTCAATAATGGTTTCTTTGTTTAGCGTTTCATGTGGTGTGATTGAACTAACCGTATGTGACAGATGAATGTATTTACAGGTGTGTTGCCTGTAATACAGTCACGAAACGTTTTGATCACACCTATTGTTCACTGATAATACGATTCATGTGTTGATTTTTATTTCACCTTGTGTCGTCGGACCTGTTGGTACAATTTCGTCACTTAAACCTACAGTTTCTGCTCGAACGCAACTCGTCGTGAATAATGTCCGTGTTGCCGAGACCTGGAAAATTGCATTTCAGTGAGAAAAAAAAAAACATTATTTTAAATTTGATATTTTAAATTAAAACATACTTAGACAATTTCACATTAAAAAACATGTACATAAAAAATGCTATGCAAAAAAATCCATTTTTTGATTTTTGCATGTTTCGATTTATGCGAATTTTTGAGTGATTCCATTTTTGATTTTTGCAATTTTTCGATTTATTTATATAAGCGATTTTTTTTTTCGAAATTTTATTTTTACGTTAAATTTATGCGGTTTTTTATTTATGCGGTTCTCGTTTTATGCGTTATTTGATACATTGTACTATACAGTATATTATCATAAATCGACTGTAGATAAAATAGTATACGTTAACTTGAAAGCTCACAAACTCACAAGTGAAACTCGTAGTGTAAAAAAACAATAACAAACTTGTTGAGGGTCTAAAAAATTTCATACCTTACGAGAGCAGCTTCTTAGATGAATGTTAATGAATAAACTTCCCATGTTTTGAAGATAACTCATTTTAAATAATAATTTTAAGGTTTTAAATACTTAAATATCTCTGTCCACAATGTAAGAAATTCATCCAAAATATTCTTAAATAATTCATAAAATCATGTTCTGCTCGAAAACTTCACTGCAAGAAACCATATTGGTACGATTTTAAATTCGATAGTTTCGATATATATTTATATCGTAGGCTATGTAAGCGCCTTCTTTCGGTGTGTTTTTGAATATTTCGGCGCCTAATTCGAGTAAGTAAATAATTTGACACTCACTAAATTAATGATGAACACGTTTAAAAGCTAAAATGACACATGAATTTGAATTGCGATTAAACTTACATTAAAATAATAATTGAAGGGCTTCGGGCAATATAATGATAAGTCACATTTTTGGAACTGTGAAGTCACTGATGATGAAATGCTCACTCACAATTAAAGCTCGTATAAAGTGTTGTCGGTGTCACAATCAGATGTGATCAGGAACTGATTGTGGTCGACTGAAGAAGTCCGTTAGGCGTCGTCAACA